>OX940801.1:31041387-31223749 GCA_954870605.1 Acer campestre
AGAAGGTTGATAAAGCCTTGGAGAATGAGTTTTGGGTTCTTACCATGCAAGAAGAGCCAAACCAATTTGAGAGAAATGAGGTTTGGACTCTTGTTACTAGACCTAGAAACACTAATGTCATAGGCACTAAGTGGTTGTTTAGGAACAAATCCGATGAAGATGGCAACATTGTGCGAAACAAGGCAAGGCTTGTTACACAAGGATACTCTCAAATTGAGGGTATTGACTTTGAGGAGACTTTCGCTCATATTGCCCACCTTGAGTCCATAAGGCTTCTCTTATCTATTTCTTGTGTGTACAAGTTTAAACTACACCAAATGGACGTCAAGAGTGCCTTCCTCAATGGCTTCTTGCATGAAGAAGTGTTTGTTAAGCAACCCAAAAGGGTTTGTGAATCCACACCATCCCTCTCATGTCTATCTCTCAAGAAGGCTTTATATGGGTTGAAACAAGCACGGAGGGCTTGGTATGAGCACCTCACTCTCAATCTTGTTGGCAATGGCTACTCTAGAGGTAGTGTTGACAAGACATTGTTCATCAAATGCATTAAAAATGAGCTATTCATAACTCAAATTTATGTTGATGACATTGTATTTGGTTCCACCAATGACTTAAAAGTTCAACAATTTGTTGATGTCATGTCTCATGAATTTGAGATGAGCATGGTTGGTGAACTAAATTACTTCATAGGCTTGCAAATCAAGCAAATGCATTATGAGATCTTCATATCCCAAGCTAAATATGCTAAGAGCCTTAGGAAAAAGTTTAGCCTTGAAAATGCCAAACATTGTGATACACCCATGACCACCACCTTGAAACTTAATAAGGATGCTAGTGGAAAGGAATTTGAGCAAAGTTTATATTGTGGCATGATAGATAACTTGCTTTACTTGACCGCAAGTAGGCCTGATAGTTGCTTTAGTGTGAGTGTTTATGCTAGGTACTAAGCTAATCCCAAGGAATCTTGATGAGGTTGTCATTGTGGCCTACTAAAAAGATATTTATCTATTCTAATTATCTCGCAAATGCAACGAGTCAAAGGACTAGTATATATAGTAAGTAAGTAAGGGTCGTTCCCATAGAGAGGTGGAATCCGTATAACTGTCTCTAGCTAAAGCGTTATTGAAAGCGATGTAAATAGAACATGGAAATGATGAGAATTATGTGTGTGAAGTGTATGCATAATGCGGATGGTGTGTGAGGTTGTAAATAAAACTAAATTAAATTACTCTAAGGATAAAAATGTAACTGGGTGCTTGCCTTTCTAAATCTAACTACACTTAAATCAATTACACTACAAAGCAATTAAAGAGGCAAGGCAATTAAACTACAAAGCATTTTAAAGTGGCAAAGCAAATAAACTAAAGGCCAAGCACCCTAGCTATGAAAGTAAAGGTGGCTTGGAGAGATGCAAGATAGTGGTTGCAATAGGTACATAAGTTCACAAAACATACAAGCAAGTCATGTTGATCATAAACATTCAAGCATCATTCAACTTGGATACAAGGGATAGTTCACTCGATTAAGGATTCTGAAACCAAATCATCTATTATTACAAATCATTTGTTGATTAAGGAATACCAAAATCCATTTATCACTCAACCACGGTTATGGAATGAGCAATTGTGTCTCTTGGTCAAAGACCCATTAAGCACAAGAACACCAGCATAGGCATGCATAAATCAAGTATTCTCTATTCAAGAGTTAACAATAAAGATCCATTCACTATTAGTCAATTGGAACCCAGACGTGCTCTTTCACTCAAATCAATCCATACATATTGATTCCCTTTCGTCACCAACATTCAAACAAGAGTGAGACTCTACTTTTACACTACAAAGTTTGTTTACATTAAGTTACACTACATCATTGGTTTAATCTAAAGTCTCACTTTTGCAAAACACATCAATTTCTACTCATTCACCAACATACATGTCAAGAAAAGAGAGATATAGCAAAACTCAAATAATAGAGTCAAGATCCAAATCGAATCTAAGTAAAGATCATATATAACAAGCTCAAGTGTTAGGTTACAAATATTCCCTATTGAGGATTACACATCAAAGAAATAGAAAATAAAACAAAGAGAAGAGTTTTGAGATAACCAAGATCTCTATTTTATTTGCTCTCCTTTCTCCTTGGATCTACTTCAAAGATGAATGGAGGAAGTGTAGAGGTGGTGGCAGTGAGCTTCCCATGGAGGAGAACCTCCATGGAAGCTTTGAGAGCTCCTCTCTCTCTTTTGTGGTGTTAGATGTCTAGGATATGAAATATCTAGATATTAAGATGAGGTGATACTTTAAAGATCAATAAGTGGTGTATTTATAGTGGTTGAAGGTTAGGGCATTAATTGGGGTTGAAAAGTCAAGTTTCTCCATCAAAAATCATGTGGCCTAGAAGTAGATATTTGTTGCCAACACAGATCTGCGACTTCATTCTCGCAGTCCCAACTCGCAGTCCTCAACTCGTAGATTTTTCTACTCCACGCACCAATCACTCAAATAGGCGTAACTTCTTCTAGAAAGATCATGATCCGTAAAGTTCATTGAAAAGTAGACTCTCGGGGCTTTCCAAAAACATGTAGTTCAACACCCAGTTCAATCCAAGGAGGCAAATATGGCTTTCACAAGTTAGGCATTCTGCACAAGACATCTCAATTTCAACTTTTTTTTCTCCTTTTTGCCTCCAAACCTTCACTTTAGGCTCAAACACCTAAATTTAGAGAAATAAACCTACACAAAGCTAAAACTCATATTAAATACACAAAAGTGCTCAAAATCGAGCACAAAAGGTAGGAAATAAGAGCCTAAAATAGGAACATAAATGTACCGATCAAATCTCACCTTGTTACGATAAAGAGGATCATTCGGTTTGTAAATGGTACCTAAAACCATGGGATTTGGTACTCCTTTGACACATGTAAGGATTCCCATTGTTGATTGGCTTATTTCGTAGACAAACCACATATTGGGGGTTTGAATTGTAAGGGTAGTTAGGTGATTGAAGATCATGCTCAAAGGCCCTTTTCAAGACTTCAAGGGAAGAAGCACTCCAAAGGTATTATACTTAGTGTTTCTTGCAATGAAGAGAAGTAGATGCACACACACACAACACTTGCATAATTCTCATTCTTGAATGTGTTGTGTATTTATTGTGTATGCATTATTGCCTATTTCATCTCTCTTCATGCATGTTTATTTGGTTGCATCTTGCTTAGTATTGCATAGCATGGTTAGATTTTAGGATGCTCCATCAGGCGCATTTTGCGCCCTGTTCTGCGGCCAGGCCGCAGAATAAGGATCAGAATTCATACTCTCTGTCCTCTTTTCTGCGCCCTTGGATTTTGCGTTTAGGGGCCGCAAAATCTGTCAGGTGCATTTCTGCGCCCTTGTGTTCTGCGGGCAAGGACGCAGAACAGGGCGCAGAATCGGCGGTTCTTTTGTAATTTTTTCAAAACGACGTCATTTCATCTAGAGGTCCTATTTAAGTATCATCTTCTTCCTAGCTCGTTTTTGTGAGCTCAAAATCAGACCTTAGAGTGAGAAACTCAAACCCTAGAGAGAGAAAGCTTCAAACTTGCTTCTTTAACTCTCCAAACCCAAAACCCATGTGCATCTAACATGTTTCATGCATCAATCTTCCATGGGTCTTCTTCATTTATGACTTGGTAAGTAGAACAAACACAACATCTTCATTTATTGTTCTATCTTAGTCAAGACATGTCTCTTATTGCTTAGTTTAGCAAATCTTCACTCTTATTGCATATTTAGTGAAGTTATGACATGATTGGGTTTTGTTTGTGGTAGCTTACATGATTAGGATGATTTTCCCTAAATAGCTAACCCTAGAATATTCTTGTACAATTGGTTGATGATTAGGTTGATAGATTAATGTTTATTTATCTAGTCAAGCTTAATTGAATGTTCTTGTGGATTTAATTGACAATTATGTTGTTAGAAATTCTCTACAACTAATTGAGTTCACATGTTTGGACATGTTGACATTGTTTGATAGCTAGGATTGTTTTGTGATTGATAACATCTAGCTAAGTCTTTGTGATTTTCATTTAGCTTTTGATATCTAGGATTGATTTCATTGATATATCATCATTCTAGGTAAGCATATAGAGTTGCCTTGCTCTTGTTGCATTTTGAGTATTTCATATATTCACTTAGGTTGTTTTCTCTTCATTGAGAACTAAGTCTTGTGTTGCTTCCGGGATTAGGTTGCATAAATCACAAGCATTGGGACTAGGTTCACTTATACCGGGATTAGGTTGTAATCGTTTTACACATTTAGTGGATTCGAGGTTCAAGTGTGGCTCACTTACATAGCCCGTGGTTTTTCCCGTGAGGGTTTCCACGTAAATATCAAGTGTCTTTTAATTTCCGCACCATATTACACTTGCTATTGTATATTGACTAGTAGAGGGTATTTTCGTAATCTTGACCATTAACGAAAATTTGGTAAAATTGGATAAAATCTATTCACCCCCCCTCTAGATTAATATTGAACACACCATAATTTGTTTCAATTGGTATCAGAGCGGGTTCCTAGATATACATAGGTGATCCTTGCTCATTTTGGTGTGTTTTGCATTTGTGTGTTTTTTGTTCATTCATACATTTTGCATTCATTCCATTTCATTCATATACAAAATGAGTGGAAACGGTGGCAACAACGAGGGGGCTTCTAGCACACGTCCTCCCCTTCTCACCGGATTAAATTACTCCTCATGGAAAGGGAAGATGGAATCCTACATATGCCAACTTCATGACCGAGCATGGATGTCGGTTGAAGATGGATACGATCTTCCCATGATGACTCCTACGGGTGGAGGAGAAGATGTTTTGAAGCCCAAGGCACAATGGAGTGCACAAGAATTTGAGGCGTCAAAATGGAATAGGAAGGCAATGCATGCCATCCTATGTGCCATGGATGAGAATCAATACAAGTTGATTCAAAATACTAGGATTGCTAAGGAGGCATGGACAATCCTAGAAGTTGCTCATGAGGGAACCGAAGTTGTGAAGGACTCCAAGCTCCAAGTTCTCCAAA
The DNA here is from genome assembly GCA_954870605.1 of Acer campestre. Taxonomy (NCBI): domain Eukaryota; kingdom Viridiplantae; phylum Streptophyta; class Magnoliopsida; order Sapindales; family Sapindaceae; genus Acer; species Acer campestre. Next base: position 31,046,446 of record OX940801.1, read on the forward strand.
CCCAATTTGAGATGCTCAAGATGGAGGAGAATGAGTGCTTCAACGACTTTGAGATCAAGTTGATGGACATAGTCAACCAAAGTCATCAACTTGGTGATCCCTATTCGGATAGGAGGATCAAGCAAAAGATAATGAGATCTCTACCGGATAGGTTTGAGTCAAAGGTGACGGCTTTAGAAGAAAATAGTGGATATAAGGATATGAAGCCGAGCGAGGTCATTGGAAGACTTCTCGCCTACGAGTCTAGGAAGGTTCCTAGCTCCACTCCTCCTAAAAAGCAAAAGGGAATTGCTTTGAAAGCATCTAAGGATGAAAAGGAGGTGAAGAATGACTCGGATGAAGACATGGCCTTGTTTGTGAAAAGATTCAACAAGGTTATGAAGTTTGGAAAGAAGGGATTTGGTTTTAGAGGCCAAGACAAGAAAAAGGTTCCCTTCAAGAAGTTTGAACCAAGGCAAGAGAGGACCGAAAGGAAAGGGGTCCGTTGCTTTGAGTGTGGTGGGATTGGTCACTTTGCTCCCGAATGTGCTAATCACAAGGAAAAGAAGAAGGGAAAAGTGATGGCCGCCACTTGGAGTGGAAGTAGTGATGACTCCAATGAAGAAGATGATTCTTCGGATGATGAAGACATCATGGCTAACTTCCTAGCTTTTGCCTCTTCTCACAAGAGCAAAAGTGGTAGTGAAAAAGAGGAAGAGAGTCAAAGGGAAAGTGACTCTAGTGAAGATGACTCCGATGCTAACTCCACTAATGGATATGTGGAAAAAGAAGTGTTAGTTGAATATCTTAAGGAGTTTAGGAGCTTAGAGATGAAAACAACTAAGAAGATCAAGATGTTGAGAGAAGAAAATGTTGAGCTTTCATCTCACAATGATCTCTTAAGTGAAGAAGTGGAAAGACTTAAGAAGAGAGAAGATAAGCTAAAAGAGGAGTTAGCTTTATCTAGGAGGAATGAAGAAGGTTTGAAGAGGGAGCTTGTTGAAGCTAAGAAGTCTCTTACTAGGATGGACTCTAGCACCAAAAAATTAGATCACATGCTTGATGTTGGAAAGAGTCCATGTGACAAGAGAGGTCTTGGGTTTGAAGATTGTCAAGAGACCACCTCCTCTAAGAAGACCGTGTTTGTTAAGAGCTTGGGCAACATAGAAGCTTCTCTGGTGCACACTCCTAGGAAGAAAATAGATCTAGGACAAAGCTCAAAAAATGCACAAGTGAAGGTGGCACCAAGGAGACAACCTCAAGCCAACATTCCTCATCTATTGGCTCAAAAAGGGAAAAATTCAATCATGCAAGTCCAACATTGGAAGCAAGATAGACCGGTTCAACAAAGAAGATGGATTGAACCCTCTCAACCACAAAGACATGGGAGGACTCCTATGCAAGCTCAAAGACAAGGTATGATTCCTCAATTCATTCCCATTTGTCACTTTTGTGGTTTTAATGGTCACATAAGACCAAATTGCTTTCGATATATTAAAATGTGTAGAACTAGAAGCATGATTGAGAAGAGAAAGACTAGAGCCAAGATGCATGTTCCTAGGAATAATAAGACTAATTTGCATGATCCTAGGATTACTAGAGCCCATGTACCAAAGACCTTTAAGAAAGAAAATGTTGTTCTTAAATGGATTAGAAAGAATGAAAATGTTTGCCATGTTGCACAAATTGTCTTGAAGGCAAATTCTTCTAATCTTTGGTATCTTGATAGTGGGTGCTCTAGGCACATGACGGGAAACAAGAGTTTCTTCGAGACTCTTGTTATGGAGGAAGGAGGAAATGTCACCTTTGGTGATGGATCCAAAAAGAATGTCATAGGGAAAGGAACCATCTCCGTTCCCGGATTGCCCTCCTTATCCAATGCTTTACTTGTTGATGGCTTGAAAGCCAATTTGATTAGCATTTCTCATCTTAGTGATGAAGGATATTCCGTCTTGTTTAACAAAGAGAATTGCTCTATCCTAAAGCCCAATGGACAAACCTTATTGAAAGGTATGAGATCTAGCGACAATTGCTATTGTCTTGAAGCTAGAATAGTCTTAAACAATGTGTCCAAGGATGAGCAAATTGAGTTGTGGCATGAAAGACTTGGCCACATGAACTTTCGGGATCTACGGACCCTTGGAAAGTTTGAATGTGTGCGTGGCCTCCCTAAGCTTGGGAAGAAAGCCAATGGTATTTGTGGACCTTGTCAACAAGGAAAACAAACTAAAAGCATGCATAAAAAGGGCAAGTATCTCTCCACCAAGGAGCCTCTAGAGCTTCTCCATATGGATCTTATGGGTCCTATGCAAACCGAGAGCTTGGGTGGAAAGAGATACATTTTTGTTTGTGTAGATGATTTCTCTAGGTTCACATGGACATATTTTCTTAGAGAAAAATCCGAAACTTTTGATAAGTTTAAAATGCTTTGTACTAAACTTCAAAATGAAATGAATTCTAACATTAAAAGCATAAAACGGATTAGAAGTGACCATGGGAGGGAATTTGAGAATGCTTCTTTTGAAACCTATTGTGATAGTATAGGTATCTCCCATGAGTTTTCGGCTCCTAGGACACCTCAACAAAATGGAGTTGTTGAGAGGAAAAATAGGGTCCTTCAAGAGATGGCCCGTGTGATGTTGCTTAGCAACAATGTGCCTAGGAATCTATGGGCCGAAGCCATCAACACGGCTTGTTATATAGGAAATAGAGTTTTTCTAAGGCCCGGTACTAGGAATACCTCCTATGAGTTATGGAAAGGCAAGAGGCCAAATGTTAGCTACTTCCACACATTTGGAAGCAAATGCTTCATTTTAAATGACCGAGATCAACTTGGCAAATTTGATGCCAAGAGTGATGAGGGTATATTTATTGGCTATGCCTTAAATAGTAGAGCCTATAGAGTTTTCAATAAGAAAACTCTAAGTGTCATGGAATCATCTAATGTTGTATTTGATGATGAAAGGCTCAAGCGTAGTAATCATGAGGAGGAGGTTATTCTTAGTGATGATTCTCCTTTGGAGAAGGTTGTTGTGACTCCTAATGTGGGGACATCCAATGTTGTTGAAAATGACACACAACCTATTGATAGAGTTCCTAACTTGGACTCTAATGAACCCGCTCCATGGGTTAAAAGACTCCATAACAAAGAGGATGTTATTGGAGATGTGAATGAGGGTGTTAGGACTAGAAGGCAAATAGCTAATCTTATTAGCTTCACATGCTACACCTCTCAAATAGAACCCAAAAAGATTGATGAAGCTCTAAATGATGAGTTTTGGGTTCTTGCCATGCAAGAAGAGCTAAACCAATTCGAAAGGAATGAGGTTTGGACTCTAGTTCCTAGGCCTAAGACCACTAATGTCATAGGCACAAAATGGATATATAGGAACAAATCCGATGAGGATGGCAACGTAGTGCGTAACAAGGCAAGACTTGTTGCACAAGGGTACTCTCAAATTGAGGGTATCGACTTTGAGGAGACTTTTGCTCCCGTTGCCCGCCTAGAGTCCATTAGGCTTCTCTTGTCCATCTCTTGTGTGCACAAGTTCAAATTGCACCAAATGGATGTTAAGAGTGCCTTCCTCAATGGCTTCTTGCAAGAGGAAGTGTTTGTTGAGCAACCCAAGGGGTTTGTGGATGCACACCACCCCAATCATGTCTATCGCCTCAAGAAGGCTCTTTATGGGTTGAAACAAGCACCGAGGGCTTGGTATGAGCGCCTCACTCAATTTCTTGTCAACAATGACTACACAAGAGGTAGTGTTGACAAGACACTATTCATCAAGAAAGACAATGATGAGTTTTTTATAGCTCAAATATATGTTGATGATATAGTGTTTGGATCCACCAACAACACCAAAGTCCAACAATTTGTTGATGTTATGTCTCATGAATTTGAGATGAGCCTTGTTGGTGAGCTTAGTTACTTCCTAGGTTTGCAAATTAGGCAATTAAGTGATGGGATCTTCATATCCCAAGCCAAATATGCCAAAAACCTAGTGAAGAAGTTTGGTCTTGAGAAAGCCAAACATTGTAACACACCCATGAGCACCACTTTGAAACTAAGCAAAGATGCTAGTGGTAAAAGTGTAGAACAAACACTTTATATGGGTATGATAGGAAGCTTGCTTTATTTGACCGCAAGTAGGCCCGACATATCCTTTAGTGTGGGTGTGTGTGCAAGGTACCAATCCGATCCCAAGGAGTCCCATCTCTCTTGCGTCAAGAGAATCATTCGATTTGTGAATGGGACTTCTAACTATGGGATTTGGTACTCATTTGACACTAATGCTAGTCTTGTAGGCTTTAGTGACGCGGATTGGGCCGGAAATTGTGATGATAGGAAAAGCACATCGGGCGGTTGCTTTTTCCTTGGAAACAATCTTGTTTCTTGGTTTTGCAAGAAGCAAAACTCAATTTCCTTGTCCACGGCAGAGGCCGAGTACATAGCCGCGGGGAGTGGATGCACACAACTCCTATGGATGAAGCAAATGCTAGTAGACTACGGATTCAACCAAGGTACACTCACTCTCTTTTGTGATAACATGAGTGCTATTAATATTTCCAAGAATCCGGTTCAACATTCTAGAACTAAGCATATTGACATCCGTCATCATTTCATTAGAGAACTAGTTGAACATAAATGCATTGTACTTGAGCATGTAGGTACAAATGATCAACTAGCCGACTTGTTTACAAAACCTCTAGATGCTACTCGATTTAAAACTCTTAGTAGATCTATTGGAATATGTCTTGTGGAGTGATGAGTTCTAGTTATTGACCCCATAAGGGGAACTCAAGCAAAGAGAGCTTTTTGTATACTTGATGCATGCAAATTATTTGAAAGATCTTGTGCTTCTCTTTTAATTGCTTGAAGTAAGCTTGGTTGGACATATGTATATATGCTTTTATCTCAATAAGTGTGAACCTTGCTTTGTTTTCAATCCATGTCATATTTATGTTCAAACATGCATTTTTGGACTAGGAAATTTTCATAGGAAGTATGATTTGAATGACCTATAGTTATTTCCATGACATGATGATTCTTAATTGACATGCTAATGAACTTGAAAAGCATGAAATTCAAATGCCTTGCTAAATTGGAAAAGCATGAATTGATGATTGCATATTCTTAAATGCAAAACAATGTGTGAAAAAGCTAGTGAGACTAAAATTGATAAAGGATCATGTATCCATTCAAAGTCTCTCTTTCTTTATTTGTTGAACATGGTTACTATCATACGGGTTTCATACCCGGAAAAATCAAATAGGGTGCAAAGTCGCTCATGCCATGTTTCGCTTATAAAGTTGGATATAGTTGTTGTTAAAAATGAAAATCAATAAATTCTCTATATTCTTGCTTTTCTCATGACAAATGGTAAAATTGGTTTGAATTCTAATTGGAAACCTTTGTCATTTGCTTTGCCAAATACCATTGTTTTTTGGACTTGAATGCAACATGTCTTGTTTGCAAAGCATTTCTAATTCACACATTTTCAATAAAATAAATCTCCTTGATTCTCTCCAATTACTTGAGTGCATAAAGTGGCTTATCTAACTATGCATTATCTTGTATGCTTCTTTCTCTCTTTGCTATGAGTGACCCGGTTGGGGACTACTCCTTTGCCTATATCATGACAAAAAGGGGGAGTAGGATGTGGTAAGGGGAGTTGCTAATTGTTGTAGCAATTGTGCATATGGGGAGTTTATGGTTTGATGGTTTGAGGGGGAGTAACCCTTTGAGGGGGAGCATTGCATTCTCATACATTGCATGATATTGTGGTTAAAAGATTCATATGCAAATGCTTGTTTTTCTTTCACTTGATCATCTCACATACACTTGCTTTGGAAGTGTAATCTAATTGTTTTGAAGGTTTGGTTATTCTACAAGAGATTGAAGACTTGAAGTTTTATTTTCTTATCTCTTTGTATTTTGTAATGTAGAATTTCCCGAAGTTTCTTTTATCTTGTGAGGATCAATGTGAGTGGTGGTTTTGTCACGAAATAGCCAAAGGGGGAGATTGTAAGGATTCCCATTGTTGATTGGCTTATTTCGTAGACAAACCACATATTGGGGGTTTGAATTGTAAGGGTAGTTAGGTGATTGAAGATCATGCTCAAAGGCCCTTTTCAAGACTTCAAGGGAAGAAGCACTCCAAAGGTATTATACTTAGTGTTTCTTGCAATGAAGAGAAGTAGATGCACACACACACAACACTTGCATAATTCTCATTCTTGAATGTGTTGTGTATTTATTGTGTATGCATTATTGCCTATTTCATCTCTCTTCATGCATGTTTATTTGGTTGCATCTTGCTTAGTATTGCATAGCATGGTTAGATTTTAGGATGCTCCATCAGGCGCATTTTGCGCCCTGTTCTGCGGCCAGGCCGCAGAATAAGGATCAGAATTCATACTCTCTGTCCTCTTTTCTGCGCCCTTGGATTTTGCGTTTAGGGGCCGCAAAATCTGTCAGGTGCATTTCTGCGCCCTTGTGTTCTGCGGGCAAGGACGCAGAACAGGGCGCAGAATCGGCGGTTCTTTTGCAATTTTTTCAAAACGACGTCATTTCATCTAGGGGTCCTATTTAAGTATCATCTTCTTCCTAGCTCGTTTTTGTGAGCTCAAAATCAGACCTTAGAGTGAGAAACTCAAACCCTAGAGAGAGAAAGCTTCAAACTTGCTTCTTTAACTCTCCAAACCCAAAACCCATGTGCATCTAACATGTTTCATGCATCAATCTTCCATGGGTCTTCTTCATTTATGACTTGGTAAGTAGAACAAACACAACATCTTCATTTATTGTTCTATCTTAGTCAAGACATGTCTCTTATTGCTTAGTTTAGCAAATCTTCACTCTTATTGCATATTTAGTGAAGTTATGACATGATTGGGTTTTGTTTGTGGTAGCTTACATGATTAGGATGATTTTCCCTAAATAGCTAACCCTAGAACATTCTTGTACAATTGGTTGATGATTAGGTTGATAGATTAATGTTTATTTATCTAGTCAAGCTTAATTGAATGTTCTTGTGGATTTAATTGACAATTATGTTGTTAGAAATTATCTACAACTAATTGAGTTCACATGTTTGGACATGTTGACATTGTTTGATAGCTAGGATTGTTTTGTGATTGATAACATCTAGCTAAGTCTTTGTGATTTTCATTTAGCTTTTGATATCTAGGATTGATTTCATTGATATATCATCATTCTAGGTAAGCATATAGAGTTGCCTTGCTCTTGTTGCATTTTGAGTATTTCATATATTCACTTAGGTTGTTTTCTCTTCATTGAGAACTAAGTCTTGTGTTGCTTCCGGGATTAGGTTGCATAAATCACAAGCATTGGGACTAGGTTCACTTATACCGGGAGTAGGTAGGTGTGTGATTACTTCCGGGATTAGGTTGTAATCGTTTTACACATTTAGTGGATTCGAGGTTCAAGTGTGGCTCACTTACATAGCCCGTGGTTTTTCCCGTGAGGGTTTCCACGTAAATATCAAGTGTCTTTTAATTTCCGCACCATATTACACTTGCTATTGTATATTGACTAGTAGAGGGTATTTTCGTAATCTTGACCATTAACGAAAATTTGGTAAAATTGGATAAAATCTATTCACCCCCCCTCTAGATTAATATTGAACACACCATAATTTGTTTCAACACAAATCCAAGTCTTGTTGGATTTAGTGATACTGATTGGGCAGGAAATTGTGATGATAGGAAGAGTACATCAGGCTATTGCTTCTTCCTTGGGAACAATTTGGTTTCTTGGTTTTGCAAGAAGCAAAACTCAATTTCCCTATCCACGGCCGAGGTGGAATACGTTGCCGTCGGTAGTGTTTGCACTCAATTGATGTGGATGAAACAAATGGTAATAGATTATGGCTTGGAGCAAGGTACTCTTACTTTATTTTGTGATAACATGAGTATCATTAACATTTCTAAAAATCTCGTCCAACATTCTAGGACAAAGCACATTGACATTAGACACCATTTCATAAGAGAGCTAGTTGGGAGCAAAATCATTGCATTGGAACATTTGGGAACAAATGACTAACTAGTAGATTTGTTTACAAAACCCTTAAACACTATTAGATTTGGGAACCTTAGCAAGTCTATTGGTTGAAATAGTATATCTTGACCCCATATGGGGAGCTCAAGCAAATAGAGCAAAGTTGTATGATCATGCATTGTACTACATTAATATATTTTATGCCTCTTATTTAATTGCTTGAGATGATTGGTTGTACATGCTTATATGTATTTTTCTTAGTTAAGTGTGCTACATTGTCTTGCTTGTAATCCATGTCATATTTATGCTCAAACATACATTTTTGGAATAGGAGATGTATTTTGGAAGTACTTTTTGAGTGACCTTTAATTGATCTCCATGACATGCTCAAGTTGAAAAGTATGAGATGAAAAATGTGAAATATTTGATTGCTAAATCTTGAATGCAAATATATGTGCAAAAGCAAATATCGAGACTCAAATAAATAAGGATCTTAAAATCCAGTGTCTCTCATTCTTTATTGGTAGAACAAGGGTACTATCATACGGGTATCTCACCTGGAAAAATTAAATAGGGTGTAAAGTCGCTCATGTCTTGTTTTGCTTATAAAGTTGGATGTAGTTGCTCTTTAAAATTGAAATGCTTAAACTTTATATCTTTGCTTTTTCCATGACAAGGGGTGAAATTGGTTTGAATTATATTGGAAACCTTTGTTGTTTGCTTTGCCAAATACCATTGCTTTTAAACTTGAATGCAACATGTCTTGCATGTAAAGCATCATTGTCATACATTTTCTTAAAATAAAACTCCTTGAATCTCTCTTACTTATTGAGTTGCATAAAATTGATTATATGATTATGCATATGTGCTTGTGCTACAAGCTCTCCTTGCTAATGCTTATCTTTTAGGAGAGACTCCATTTGCCTATCTGATGACAAAAATGGGGAGTAAGGTTGGGGAGATTTTGTGTCATTCTTGGTATTGCATTTAGGGGGAGTTGAGAGAGAGTAACCCATGTTCGGATTGCATTTAGGGGGAGTTGCATTGCATTGCATGATTATATATATTTTTTTGATTATATTGATTTATTTCTTTGATTGGCAATTGCAATTACTCTTGTTATTAGCACCTCTCACACTTGCTCTTGGAAGGTATCCTTCTTATTGATTATGTGTAGGTTGGATTTTTTCTACAAGTTTTAGATTGACTTGAAGATGTTCAAGACTTAGTCTTGGAGCTTTATTGTAATGTAGAAAATCTTGTTGACCAACCATTTTTTTATTTTTGTAAGGATGCTATATGAGTGTTGATTTTGTCACGAAATAGCCAAAGGGGGAGATTGTAAGTGCCTCACTTTTTGATTGGCTTATTTCATTGACAAAATCACAGTGGGGTTCAAACTTGTAAGGTTAGCTTAGGATTGAAGAAACTCTCCTCAAATGCTAAAGGACCTCATTGCGGACATCAAGAGCTTTAAGGAAGGTAGTTTACTTGTCTTGACTCTTAGTTGAAGAGATTTAGTTGCACACACACACTACTCTAGCATGTTTGTGTGATTATTGCTTTTTGAGTGTATGAATTTCACAAATCACACTTGCACCATTTGTGTGTTGACATTGTGCTTCATTGAGTGTGCATTGATCCTTTAACCCGCGCACAATAGCGCATTGCGTTACTCGTCCAGTGCTGGACCAGCGCAACCTTGGCAGAGGATTGTCACTGGTCATGCGTTGGTCGTCATGTGCAGCACACACCAGCGCAACTTGATCAAGCCAAAATTGGTATGATTTTGACCCTCATTCCCGTCTCTTTATGCTTGATTCTCGGGCGTTTCCCCATATTTAATATTGTTAAATCAAATGTTTAAGGTTTTATTAGGCCTCAAGGGCATTTGTGAAGAAGAGGGGGAATTCGGTGCAAAAATGAGCACAAGGTGGTGAAACAGGGCATTTTTGCCCTTTGCTGAAGCATTGTTGCCATGGCGACAGGGCAACAAGGAGGTGCTTTTCGAAGCACAATTGTCGTCATGATGTCACCATGAGGTTGCCATGGCGACAGAAGAATTAAATCAAGCAAAGATCAATCAGGTGGTGTCGCCATGAGATGTCGCCATGACGACATAGAAGAACAAATGGCGACAACGTAGGAATTCCAACGTTGGAAATTGTCGTTATGGCAACACAATGGCCACAAAGAGAAAAATGATCAAGTGTGATGTCACCATTTGCTGTCGCTCTTTGCCAATGGCGACAGAGAGAAAAACTTCCAATGTAGGAATTCCAGCGTTGGAATGTTAGCCATTCAAAAGGGGTATTCTTGTCCTTTCATGCCTATTTCATACCCTAGCTTTCCACACTTATAAATACATCACAATTTCTCCTTTGAAAACACACTTGTTCAACCAAGAAATTCCTTTCTCCACCATTCCTAATCCCATCATTTCTCCTCTCCAATCTCTCAACAAACAACTAGATTACCTCACCTAAATCATTACTCTCTTCCCATTCTCTACATCCCATTACCTTTGTCACTTACCATTAGACACCCACTTATCTAGACACATCCTCTTCTCCCACTCTTTACACTAAGAGCATCAAAGGAAAGGAAGGATCAAGCACTAAAGAAGGAGACCCAAGGGTGATTTCCTTATCTATTACTTGCTTTCTATTTGTTTGTAACTATGTATAATTAAACCCCTAATCTAAGGGATAGATGTGAAGAACATTTGGTTGTGGGTGTTTTCTTAAGCTTTTGTATTGAATCTCTATTTGTGTTCTATTTATTTTATCATTAGATTCTATTCACTATGTGATTGACTTGTATACCAACTTGTTAATTATAATCTTGTTTAGAATAATATATTATGCAATAATCCTTGGATTGACACCCTTGTGTGATTAAGAATCTAATGAATATGATAGATTAGTGGAGGATATATCAACCACACTAATCTAAACCTTGATTTGTAACCAACCAATCCCACCTTGACCCCCTTTCCTTAATTGGTTAGGCATTTTGGTGGGAAGATATTTAGCGTTCATAGTTATGACCTAAACACACCTAGAAAATAAATGGTTAACTTATAAGAGATTAGTCCATTAAAGTGGCTTATAAAGCATTACCCCATACCCACTTGCAATTCCATCAATTCCCTAGAATCTATATTAATTGTTAAACTCATTCTCCTATCTAGTATTGTTGATATTGGACTCCTATCTATTCAACTTCTCTTTATATTATTGTATTTACTTTTCTAGTTTATTATCTCTTAACCAATCAAAAACCAAAAATATGATTTATGTTTTATGCACCTAGATTAGACTAACATAGATTAGATCGCAAATTGATTAATCTAACCTAATCCTTGTAGAACGAATCCTTTGCTTATAGCTTTACTTGTTTTCAAAACTTAGAGCACATTTTGTAGGAATTATAAACATCTTTTGAATTCGCAATTTGATAACGACACAAAATGCGTGTTCACAACTTCCACAGGCATTGTGTGCTAGTTGTGCGCTACTCCACCAATGCACACACAACGCAACAGGCGAGAAGTTAAAGCATTTTTTTTTTCCAAAATGACCTCACTTTGCTTGGATCTTATATATATATATATTCCTTGATAGCCTTTGGTCATTTTTAGAGAGCAAAAATTACATATTTTGATTGCAAAAGAAGTGACTTCAAAGCAAAGGTATCAAAACTTGATTTTTATTACACAAAACACAAACACCTATCATACTTTCATGTTTCATACATCATCTAGCATGTTCTAGTTTGATTTTTATAGGGTTTTCATTGTTGATCACATAACTTGTAGCTAGAACATTATTTACATATTTTCACATGTTATTGCTTTACAAGTTAGCATCTTTATAACTTGACTAGTTTCACGATAGCATTTTTATTATGTTTTGTGAGTTGTTTGTGATAGCTATTGCATATAGGGTTTGATTTGCACATATAGCTAGGTTGTATGCATGTCATATAGCTACATGATATCTAGGAATGTTTTTAACATGTTCATCCATTCATAGATAAGCTTAAATGTTTAACCTTGCATTTATGCTCCTTGAATAATATTCACTTTAGGTTGTTTATCTCTTCTCTTGCTACCGTGTGTAGGGCTCAAGCACCTTAGGTCTATGATCGCGTTATAAATGTTCACATTTAGCGCTCCCTTACTTAGCTTTTGTAACCGTTTTTCGAGCCTTTTTAGGTATTTAATGTTGTAAATAAGTGTATTTCAGGTATTTCAGCTCATCAGGGGTATTTTAGACCAATTTGGAGGAAAGTAGCAAGATTATGGGCAAAATAGGGCAATTTCGTAATTATGGAGAATTAGGGGTCAAAGTCCAAATCTGGAGGAATTATTGCAAATTCGGTGATTAGTGAAGAGCTGAGGGATACATTGTATAATTTGCCAGCCAAAGCATGCAGCCACCTGCCACGTCATAAATGAAACACAGCGTTTTGACGCTGCTGCTGACCTCAGAGTGATGTCAACGATGACTAGGGACGACAAAAATCCCCGACCTGCCCCAAACCCGCGGGGCCTCGGTCCGTTTGGGACGGGTTTGGGGCAATAAAAACAAGTAACGGGGTGGGTTTGGGGCACATTTCTTGACCCAGCCGGGTTACCGGGTTGGGTATGGGGCGGTCCCTTTTAACCCGACCCGCCCCGCCCTGTTTGACCCGGAATATATATATTTAATATATATTTTAAAAAATATAAAAGGAAAAGAAAGAAGGAAACCCTATGTTGGCCGAAAAGAAAACAATTTGAAAGAAACAAAATGATATATATACATATATATATATATATATCAAGTTTAAACCCAAGAAGACAATATATATATATATATTTAGATATAAGCTCGAGATATATATATATATATATTTTAAATATATGCTTGTTTTCAAGAAGACAAAGTGATGGTGAAGATGTTGGATGGATTTTGTTATTGAAATTTTTTAAGTTTAAACTATTTTGGTGAAAATGTTGAATGGATTTTATTGATACCGAAAATGTTGTATGTATTTTGTATTTTTGTTCAAGTCATTTTGGGATTTGTATTTTGTATTTTACGGATGAATTTAATGTTCATTAAACTTAGTTATCATGCCATATTAAATTTAAATTTACGTAAATGAATCGGGTCATTCGGGTCGGGTTTGGGGCGGAAATTGAAAACCTGTTCGAGTTATGGGTTGGGTTTGGGGCAACCGTTGAAAACCGGGTTTCGGGTTTGGGGCGGCCTTGACCTGCCCCGACCCACCCCATTGCCATCCCTATCAATGACGTCAACGTTTTCTACCTTCAGCCGGGTTGAGCAAACCTGCATGACCCGACCCGGTCTCAGACCCGACTTTTCTCCAGCCAATTTTGATCATTTTTTTGGTGAGTTTTCCAGTGGTCTCTACCCAGATCGACTCCCCACGTCCTTCCGGTCATAATGGACCCATTTACAGGGTCCCAAGCAAACGTTTTCTCTCTCCACCAAACCCTCTAACCTCCATGGAAGTCCAAGCTTTGAAGCTCGTTCCAGTGGCTTCTTTCACGAGAAGAACAAGTCCAAACACATGGGAACTCTGCGGTTTCATACTGAGAGACATTTCCCACAGACCAGTGGAGCTAAACTCGCAGGATACTTTGACGAATCTCCGCGACCTCACTTCGACGGGAATAAACCCGTGAGCTAGAGGTTACAAACTAGCTGGGTCTTCTCCACTTGATGACAACTTGTCCCACTTGCCTCTCCCATCACCACTTACCTCTCCCATCTTGTTGAACACACTTTACCACCTTATATATTTTAGATAACTTAGCTTAGACAACTTACTACTAGACTACAGAGATAACTTACCTTAGACTAGAATCTTACACTACAAACTTTACTTTTAGGTAACTTACTCTAGTTTAGAATCTTAGAGAGAGAAGAACTCTCTCACTTGGTTTTAGTTTTCTTAGTATTTTCCCATCACTTTCTAGGTAGCCAAACACCACTTTGAGTTACTTAGACTTGATCTCTTGGAGTTGCTCTAGAAGGATATTATGCTTGGATTGCAAGGAGGAGTCATCTTGGCCAAGAATCGAATCCAAATGGGTTTGTTTTACTCTTCTTTTGTATTTTCTAATTTATATACTTCCATGTGTAACTAAATCCTTTTGTTGGGGAATTGATGTAATTCTTGTAACTAAACCATTGATTAATCAATCCATTTGTTATTTCACTCTCTAAGGCTTTGTATGTGTGTATTATGAACTATAATGATATATGGATGTCTTGCATATACATCTATTTGTACACACTTGGTAGTTGATTTCATGCATAGAGTGTCCAACTATGTGTATGAATGTTTCACTGTCCATTTTATAGAAGATTTCTCTAAGTAAGTCATACTGTGGTTCCTTAGAGAATTTCGTCTCTACATCACTATTCCGAAATTCTCTCTTAATCACTTATCTATGATTTTAGATTATGTGTAAGATGATGGATTTGGTACTTTACATTATTGATATTGAAATACATGCCTTAGAATGGTTGTGAATGTGCTTAATGAATGATTGGTTAATGAAATGGTTGTTACTTGAATGAATCAATCCCCTAACATCTTTTAATCTAGCTTAATCTTTAGTTCATTGCAAGCTTAGTATAATTGATCTAGATAGCATTAACTAGTGAACTTGTTTAGAAATTAGAAATCGATAATCAATGATAACCTAGAGCTTACTTGTTAGCTAATCCACCTCCTCGTGGGAACGACCACCCTTACTAGTGTACCCTTTACTACTCGTACGACTTGTACACTTGCGATGGGTGAACCACCCGCACGCCTCTTTAATTAACCTTGGTAGAATAGCATAGATAATAGTAGTTTTATTAGAACCGGTTAGGGCATGTCAGTCTAGAATCGTTATTAGAGGCCCGTTGGGTAGTAGTGTGGGTTAGTAACCGTGTAGGGTTTAACATGATCAACCTAGGTTGTAAACACCATTACAAGTTGTAAATTAGAGGACCGTGTGTGGCGCATATATTAGCCCATGGTTTTTCCTTGTTAAAGGTTTCCACGTAAAATTCAAGTGTTATTTATTTTCCCATTTTACACTTGATTGTTGTTTTGACTAGATAGGGGTTGTTTATTGAATATTGTCTAATCAATAAAAAATTGGTAATTAACTTGATTAAAATCTATTCACCCCCACCCCCTCCCCCTCCCCCAAGATTAATTAGACACATTTTATATATTTTTTCAATGGGATTAATGAAATTTAGGAGTAGTTTAATCAAACATCCCATGATTATGTGTATGTTAATGGATGACTAGAAATTCCATGTTAGGAATGATTTGAGTGAATGAGAAATAGTTAAGGTTATGCCTTTTGAAGGGTTTTCTGGGTATGAACTTGGCTATTAGCTCTAAAGATTGGTTTTGGTTATGTGTTCTTGTGCATAAATTGTTCTTTGGCCATTTCTCACTCTATGGGCTTTAGATGAGTTATGGTTGGAGACGAATTTACCATATCCACTTTTGGGATTTTTATCCAAATCATTAGACCAAACGTTGCTATTTACTTTACCAAGCTAACATTGGGGCTCAATGTGGCAAGGTCTTGTAAAATAGTTCACAAATGCTGGTTGCGGTTTCGTGTTTGAAAGGTTTTTCAACACACTCTTCAACCCTTAGCTCAAATGAATGGATACCCTAAGTTGGGTTTAGGCTAGAAAAAACCCTTGACTTGAGTGGATGTGCTTAATTGCCTAACAATTGAATAGATGTGCACTTGTGTATGGTGAACCTATTGACCCTTGTGTTACCATTAGCTTACTTCTCTCCTATCCACCCTTTTATTTGTCACTTTAAACACCATTCTCACCCTTCTGTATTCTCTTTGTTTTTATGTATTTTCATTTTCCATTTCCACACACACACAACAACCATAATGTACATACTTCACACACACCATTCTCACCACCTCCACATTCTATTTGCATCTTTCAATAAACACTAGAACTCAAAATGGTTAACGGAAACACCTCCCTGCGGAACGATACCCTCGCTTGCCACTTTACTAGTCTTTTGCTAGTTTAGAGCACATTGCGTAGGAAACGCCTTTTTAAATGAAATAATCTTTTGATCCTCGTGATTTCCTAAACGACCGAAAAAGCGAGTATCACTTATGCATAAGGAACTTGTCTCATATCCTCAACCTCTTGAGGTGTCTTAGTACACTATTCCTTAAAAACGTGAACTCCATGCCTAGAAGGTAAATTATCTTTCTTGGAGTTCTGCATTGAGAATCGCACAAGAATCTTATTGATGTACGATGCTTGAGACAATGCCAAGAGTTTGTTCTTACAATCCTTTATTAATTGGATCCCTAGAGCATAACTCGCCTCTCCCAAATCTTTCATTTGGAATTGGTTTGCCAGTTAGCCTTTTACTTCCGATAATACCCCTACATCATTTCCAATGAGTAGGATATCATCTATGTATATGACTAAGAAAACTATCTTCTTGTCACTAATCCGCTTGTAAACACAAGGCTCATCGACGTTTTGCTCAAAGTCATAGGTTTTGATATCATTATCAAACATAATGTTCAAAGATCTAGATGTTTGCTTCAGTCCATAAATGAACCTTTGCAGCTTGTAAACTTTTTGCTCTTGATCTTGGGACACGAATCCCTCTGGTTGTATCATATAGATGTTTTCATCAAGATTGTCATTCAAGAATGCAGTCTTGACATCCATTTGCTAAATATCATAATCAAAATAGGCAGTAATGGATAAGAAAATCCGAATAGACTTAAGCATAGCTACTGGCGAGAAGGTCTTTACATAATAGACCCCCTTTTTTGGGTAAATCCCTGTGTCACTAGCCTTGCCTTGAAGGTCTCTACCTTCCCACTTACTTCTCTCTTTCTCCTATAGATCCACTTACATCCATTGGGTTTTATCCCATCTAGTAAGTCTACAAGTTCCCAGACTGAGTTAGAGTACAAGGACTCCATCTCCATGGCTTTAAGTCATTCATCTTTGTCAAAATCGTCCATTGTATGTTTAAGTGACAATGGATCGTCCACACTATCATCGGAGACAACACCCTATGCCTCCCCAATACCTAAATAGCGATCAGGTTGTCGTACAACTGTCCCACAACGCTTAGGTGGTAGTGTGGTCTGACTAGGAACCGTCTGACTCTCAGACGTAGGTGGAACAACAACTCTTGTTGATTGAGTACTGGTCGTACCAGGCTCTAACTCATTTAACGCAATCTTACTACAAGGTTTATGATCACTCATATAATTTTTCTTAAGAAACGTTGCATTTGTCGATACAAACACTTTGTTCTCTTTAGGACTGTAAGTTCCTCAAGTTTTGATTGGTTTATTTCGTGGACAAACCACAATTTGGGGCTTGAATTGTAAGGGTAGCTTAGGCGCATAATTGTTGGTGATCATGCACAACATAGACCCTTTCAAGACCTCAAGATGTTAAGCACATCAAAGATAAAATACTTGTGCTTACTTGCTTTGAAGAGATCTTAGTTGCACACACACACACACAAAACTCATGCATATCTATACTATCTTATATGTTGTGTGTTTTATGTTTGTGCATTCATGTTATTGAACTCTCTTCTTGCATGTTTTATTTGATTGCATCTTGATTGATAATTGCCATATCACTTTAGGCATTATGATGCATTTACTTCACACTTGTACCTCATTGTTGGATTTTATTCACTACAACAGATTGGGTCTTTTACGGCTTGAGTTTTACGGCGCACATAAAAAGTGAGTCGTAAATGCTATCATTCACGACGTGCACACAAATGCACGTCGTAATTGTGATGCATAATTTCTCAAAGACGGCGCGCATTTGAAGAACGCCGTAAAAAAGAGATTATTTACGGCGTGCATTTGAGAAACGCCGTAAAATAAGATTATTTACGGCGCGCATATGAGGAACGCCATAAAAAAAGATTATTTACGGCGCGCATATGAGGAACGCCGTAAAAAGTAAATGACTATTTACGGCATTAAGTGCAAGTCGTAATTGTGATGCATAATTTCTCAAAGACGGCGTGCATTTGAAGAACGCCGTAAAAAGTGAATGACTATTTACGGCATTAAGTGCAAGTCGTAATTGTGATGCATAATTTCTCAAAGACGGCGTGCATTTGAAGAACGCCGTAAAAAAGATTATTTATGGCGCACATATGAGGAACGTCGTAAAAACGATATTATTTACGGCATGCATATGAGGAACGCCGTAAAATAGGATTATTTACGGCGTGCATTTGAGGAACGCCGTAAAATAGGATTATTTACAGCACACATATAAGGAACGCCATAAAAAAGAGATTATTTACGGCGCGCGTATGAGGAACGCCGTAAAAAGTGAATGACTATTTACGGCATTAAGTGCAAGTCGTAATTGTGATGCATAATTTCTCAAAGACGGCGCACATTTGAAGAACGCCGTAAAAAAGAGATTATTTACGGCGTGCATATGAGGAACGCCGTAAAAACGATATTATTTATGGCACGCATATGAGGAATGCCGTAAAAAAGAGATTATTTACGGTGCGCATTTGAGGAACGCCATAAAATATGATTATTTACGGCGCACATATGAGGAACACCGTAAAAAAGAGATTATTTACGGCGTGCATTTGAGGGATGCCATAAAAAAGAGATTATTTATGACGTGCATTTAAAGAACACTGTAAAAAAGGATTATTTACGGCTTACCTATTGCGTGTCTATCCAAAATGATGCAATCAATATATGGATCATTTTGTTCGTCCAAAGTGGTTCTCTATCATGATGAATTTTGTTTTTTCCCAATAAGTTCTTCATAAGGATCAATAACTATTAATCTTGAGATGTTTTCTATTATTTTAAAAAAAGAACCAAACCGTCGGAACCGGAACCGAAACCGCTGGTTCCGAATCGAAAACTGAAACCGCTGGTTCCAAATCGAAAATCGGAACCACCGGTTCCGAATCGAGAACCGGAACCAGGGTCATGTCTACTTTCGAGTACGATTAACGATTGACCCTTTGATCTGACAATATATGATTTTAACAAAATAGTTTAATTAAATGTTATAATAAATGTTTTTTAGTATCAATTTGTTTATCATATAAAAATAAAATTTAAATTAGTGGAATCGATCTACAAATAAAACTTTGATTGAAAATTAATCAATAAAATTTTAATAACAAGTAGAGGTTATATATAAATATTATGCATTTGGTAGCACAATCAAAGTAGCAGCAAGGTGGATAAGGCTTGGTTTGGTTTACTCATGGGTGTTGAGTTCAACACTCCATTAGAACACCATTTAATTGTGTGTGGGCGCGGGTGGGTCATGCAAGGTGGGTGGGTGGCTGTAATGTCATAAATATTTTTTTTTAATACATATTTACGGCGTGTTTAGTACGCCGTAAAAAAAATTTCATTCACGACATACAGCTGAATGCTGTAAAATGGGTTATTTACGGCGTTCTTTGCGTGTCGTAAAAGGGGCTATTCATGACATACAACTGAATGCCGTAAAAGGGGTCATTTACAGCGTTCTTTGTGCGTCGTAAAAGGGGTCATTTACGGTGTTTTTTAAATGTTATTAACGGCACGTTTTATACACTGTAATTGAGGGATATCATTCACGACGTCATCTAATACGGCTTGCAGAAGAACGCCGTAAATAGTCATTTACGGCGTTTTTTACGCGCCGTAAAAGACCCAATCTGTTGTAGTGATTGTGTGATAGTGTCTAGTAATTCGTTTCCTTTTTGTGTGATCGTAAACGTCCGCGCTTGCCCGATGGTGTACATGTCTTAGCGCGATGGTTGACTACTTGAGAAGGTCTCATTCTTCTCTTGGATAAGTGCTAGATTTGTTTTGGTTATTTGGACTGTAATGTCTAGTTTCAAAAGATTGGATTTCAATGTTTCAAATGTTTTCAAAGCTAACCCTTGTATGGTCTTGTGACCATAGCACTTTTTATAAAGTTTCAAAATGAGTTTTGAAAACTTCTATACAAACTAGACACTCATACCTTTCCAACGGTATATTATTCGTAATATTTCATGGTCGTTTGGATTGGTTTTGATATCTCCAAAGTGACCACTAAAACAAGGCATCTCTACTGTTTTCCAAATCTGACCATTGGTCATTTAAATGACCATAACTTTTTCTATAGTAATCCAAATAATGTTTTGTTAATTGGAGTAGAAAGTACACATCCAACCCTTTTCAACGGTATATTATACGAAAGGTTTTGATGTCGTTTGGTCATGTTTTGAGTCGCTTGAATATCAAGCTTTGTGCTGTGACGCTTCACCATAGTTCAAGTGCCGTCTTGGGTGACAGCGGCATGCTAGCGACAGCAATTTCCACAGTCCAAGTGCCGTCTTAGCTGATAGCGGCACCTAGAAGCGGCAAGCCTGATTCCCGATCCTGTTTCATAATTTGGCCATATCTCACTCAATTGGAGTCCGATTTGACTCATTTTTGAAGAGCAAGTCACGAAATTCATAGGGCTATCATCTAAGCACTATAAATACATCTTTTTCTCTCATTTGAATTCAAGGAACTAAAAATAAAAAAAACCCTAGAGAGAGATCAAGAGTTCCCTAGTGAGAGAAAGCACCAAGATTGCTTCTTTAACTCTCCCAACTCATTTCCATATGCATAAATGATCATCTAAGCATCGTCTAGTATGTGCTATTGCATGGGTCTTCTTCAACACACATGTTATGGTAAGTTGAACACTAATTTCATCTAATCTTAGTGTTTTTACTTAGCAATGTATCTCCTTTATAAATTGTATGCCTTTAGATTAATATCTACTTACAAGATTGAGATTATGTGTTGATTGATTGAGTTATTTTGTGATAGCTAGGTTTTCATGTTTATATAACATCTAGCTAATTTATCTCATTAAAATGATTGAGATTGTTTGTGATAGCTATTGTATCTAATGTAAGTTCCTCAAGTTTGATTGGCTTACTTCGGCAACAAACCACATGTGGGGTTTGATGTAAGGGTAGCTTAGGCTTTTTATGGTTGGTGCTTTGCACAACCAAGGCCCTCTCAAAACCTCAAGAGAAGAAGCACCAAAGGTAAATTTCTAAGTGCTTAATTGCTTTGAAGAGATATAGTTGCACACATACACATTACATGCATATCCATACTTTGTGTATATTGTGTGTTTGTGTGCATTCATGTTTTTAGTATCTCTTCATGCATATTTATATGATTACATATTGTGTGTTAAATTCCATGTCATGATTAGGCTTAGGATGCATCACATTTGTATGGGCGTTGTACACTCGCCCTTGGGTTGCTCTACGTACAATGCCTACAAAGGCAATGAGCAATTTTGCTCTTACCCATTGTACACTCGCCCTACGTACAGCAGGGCACCTGAAGGACTTTTTCCATCGTTGTTCAATCACTGTTCAATCGCCCTACGTAGAGTGGGTGAACAGCAGCTCACCAAACCCGAGAGCAACCGCTCCTTGGTCGCCCCAAACTCGCCCTTGTGAACAGTTGCCATGAAGAATTTGTTCTTCATTTCTCCAGGTGAACCGCTATACACTCGCCCTACGTAGAGCGGGTAAGGCATAATTTAAAAAAAAAAAAATCAAAACGTTATCACTTCATTTTAACACCCTATATATATGCCTCTTTATTAGTAGGTCAGCTTGCTGAGTTTAAAAATCATATTTTTCCCTTAGAACATTTTTCAAAGGAAAAATTCACAAGTGCTCACCTTTAAACACTCAAAGTAATTCCTTTGTGCATCAAAGTTCATCTAAGAAATTATTAGCTCAGTTGATTGTTTTGCCGTGGATACACTTCCGTTGCAAGACTACTCTAAGAATGCAAATGAGTATCTAGATGAGATCTTGGCACTTTTTAAAGAAAAATGTGAGGAAGGTGGTCAAGTTGGAGATACATGTGACAAACAATCATCCTCAGAAATTATTGAACTAAAGAGTGAAAATGCCAACTTGTTAAAGGAAGTGGAAGCCCTTAGAAAGGAAAGGGATGAGGCAAACAATAGGGCGAAAGATCTTGCAAGACTAGTAGAAGAGCAAGAGGAAGACTTTGCCCGAAAAACAAGAAAATTGCAATGGCAAGTGGAATTGAAAGACAAGACGATTGATTCCGTCAAAGAGGAATCGAGTAGAAAAGAGATTGCTCTAAAGGTAGCAAAGGTGAAGGAATGCAATTGCTTGGTGGAGCTTGAAAAAGCTGAGCGAACAATTGAAATGTTGACCAAGGAAACAAGCAAGAAGGAAGAAACTTTAAAGGTCAACACCATCAAGGGGAATTCAAGCCCTCCAAATGCTACAGTTAACAAGACCAAAGGTAGTCATTCTTCTTTTCCTTACAAATGTTATTTTTGCCACACTAGGGGTCATAAAATAGCCCATTGTGCTAAATTTATTGAAGTTTGCAAAAAGAACCAAAGCATGCCTACGGGGAAGCCAAAGAGAATTCGGCAAGTTTGGGTCCGAAAGGAAAAACTTGACCAAGTAAAAGAGGCTATTTTTGATGAAAAGAAAACTCTTGATATGAAAGAATGTCCCAAACTTCTTAGTATGAATGGTGGTAGTACTAGTGGAGTAAATCCACTGTCGATTGTCTGAACTTGCTAATGTGTTTTGTGCTTGTGAAGGTTGCTATGTCTTCTAAATGAAGCGTTTTTGGAGTAATGATTACATGTGCATACATTTCGGAACATGGCTTGTGGAGCCAAATTTTAATTTTTTTTTTTTTTTTTTTTTTTACATAACTTGAACATTTTGGGGTTGTAAATAATTGGAACATTTGGAATAGTTTATTGGTTCTAAGATAGTTTTTGTAGCTCGTGTTGATGAAGCTAGGTTCTTGTTCTCTCGGATTGAAACACCGACAACTTGCGAGTCTTGGAGGGACAAGCAAGCCGAGAGAGCTCATAAAAAGAGCGAGAGCCGTGCATAGTTGACAATAGCTTCAAATCAAGTGTAGAACGGAGTTTGTGCTTAAAGAGCCGTAGTGCTCTCATCAACCGTCTTGCTAGACGTTAAATCGTGCGCTTGGTGGGAGGCAACCCACCTTGGTACATTTCTTTCTTAGTTTATATATATATATATATATTTTTTTTTTTTTTTTTACATTTTTGTTTAGAATAAGTGTGCGGATTTTTGTGTTGTGTTTAGTGCCTAGGATGTTTTGAGTTCTTGCCTCCCATGCTTTGTTTATTCATTGTCCATGCATCTCATGTTATATAAAAATTGAAGATAATGTTTAGATTAGGTTTGGGGGTGTGGATTCATTATTTGAGTCATTTTTCATTTTACTTTTCCAAGTTTTTCTTTAACCCTTGTGAAAGTACCCTGTTTTGAAGATTTTGAGGCTAAATGTTTCATTTAAACTGTATGTTTTGGTGAGGAAATAAATTATTTTTCCCATGCTGTGTTCTTTGATTTTTCGATATGGTTCCAATGATATAAAGAACGTAAAATTCTGGGAAGGGGTTAAAAAGATATGAACGTTTCTTCGACCAAAGGTCATGGGCGATGCCCTGTTTTGACAAAACTGCACGTGAACCATCTTTGACATCCGTTTACACAATTTTTCAATTCGAATTTTGAAATATTTTATAAATAAAACGTGTGTATTTGTATGTCTATTTTCATGTGCCAAAATTTGAGAAATTTTTATTGAGTATTTGTGAAAATATGCACTAAAGAGTGGACATAGGTCGATTTCAAAAGTCACCAGTTTTTTGGAATTTTATCCTCTATGTAGAGATGGTCTTTCGCATTGTGTTTTTTGTGTTTTGTATCATGTTAGGTGCACGCCATTAGGCTGAAATCTCTTGTTTCCAACATTGGGGACAATGTTGAGTTTTTGTTTGGGGGTGTGGACGCCTTTGTGAGTCGTCTTTTTGAGTCTTGAGTCTTTTTGGTGTCAAATTTTTCAAAAATTGTCGCATGGCCAAAATTTTCAAGCTTTAATTAGCTTGGGTGTGATGCCTTGAGCGTGTGCTATTGGTGAGTTTATTTATGCTTGATGAGCTTATTAGTAGCTTGTTATCACTCTAGGGTCTCTCTTGCACTTCCATGGGCTAGTCCCATCCTCTTTGTGCTTAAGTTGAAGGGACTCGGTGCTCAAGCACCTTGTTCTACTAGTGGAGATGACCTAGTGAGTTCACAAACACAAGCCTTAAAGAACATATTTTGAGTGTTATCATTGTTCTATTCTTAAACACTTTTCTCGTCATGTGCATCATGTGCCATAGGACATTGCATCATCTTTGTGGATTGCTTGATGGATACTTACATTCCCTTGATAGATGGATTTGTTGAGATGATTTTAGGCAATGTGTGTGCATTAACTACCATATTTAGCCTAAACACTTATCCAAGTCCCTAATGTGTGCTTCATAGCCAACTTTGAGGCCAAACACTTACCTTTCATTTGGAACCACAACATAACCATATAACCACAAGCCTAAACACTTGCCTACCCTTGTTTCCAATTATGTTAGGATGTATAGTTGTGGTCTTGAAAGGAATAGCTCTAATATGTAAAAATAGCATGTACTTAGGCAAAGCCGTGTAATGTGCTAGCAAAGGCTTAAAAATGTAAGAGTGCCAAAAAATGAGCACTTGTGAGTTTAAAAATGTCAAAAGCAAAATTGTGAAAGAAAAGAAAAGAAAAAGTCTTGAAGAATTAAATGTAAATGTACTCAAAGAAATTGGAGTGCAAATGTGAAAGCACAAGTATAATGAAAGGTTATGCTTAGACGCTAGCATTTAAAGATGGCAAGCAAGTAGAGCTAAAGTGAGGGTGTTATGTATTGTGTCTTAGCATGATTGGTAACCTTTGAATCCAATTTTTCCTATCCTTTCTTTCACCACATCTAACCCAATGGCCCTATTACAACCTAGGGAAAGACCTATTTGATCTTCAAAGAAATCTAGATTGGGAATGTTTATTGAAGCATGATCTTTCCACATCCATAGCATTTGATTCATTCCTAGGCTAATTCACAAAGATATTAGCGGTCTTTCATTGTTAAATTGTATGCAATGCATTAGAATTCTATGCATAAACTATATCTTTGCATACCTAGCATGAGTGTGAACTTAGGACTCCGAGCGGAAAGAGAAGAGAGAATCCACGTGAGGCCTAGAGTAGAAGCGAATTACGTTCAAGGTGTGAGAGTGAGTAGTTTCTAATATGAGAGCACTTTTAGGTGTGGGATTCGTGATTGTGTGAGTTCCCTTGAGTGCCTTCGAGTTGCTTTAGAACATTTTGCATGAGTCTACCTCTCTCTATCACACTCCATTGTATCTCATCACCGGTTGGACATGTGGCTTTTTGTTTGGTCTTTATTGGTGTCTAGGAAATTTTTAGATAGAGTCATTTTTGTCATGTCTTTTGTTTTTGTTTTTCGTTTTTAGTTTTGCTCGAGGACGAGCAAAAGATAGGTTTGAGGGTATTTGATTGTACTATTTTTATTCCTATTTTTAGGTCCCCAATTTCCACTTCTTATGCTTTTTCCTCGGATAAAACTGGGTATTTAATATATTAAAATAAATGTTTCAGGTATTTTTTGGAGTTCAGGGGCATTGGCGTAATTTTGGATAATTAGGGGTCAAAGTGAAAAACAGGGAGAATATACTGAAGATTGTGTGATTAGAGAAAAGTTTAGGGGAGCTTATTGTACCTTTCCAGCCAAAGCATAGCATGCCACGTCATAAGTGAAACGACGCGTTTTGGGTGTGTGATGCTGATGTCATCATGACGTCAACGTCGTCTTCAACCTGCTGCTGACCCGGATTGTAGACCCGTGACCCGACTTGACCCAAACCGACCCGACCTCGTTCGGTCATTTTTCAGCGTCTTTTCCAACGGTTTTCCACCCAGAACGGCAGCGCGCATCTTCCCCGTCCGTTTGCCATCAATTCCAGGCCTCCATGTAAGGTTTTCCCAAACCTCCAAAACCTCCCAATCTCCATGGCCAACCAAGCTTGAACCGGTCGCCGTGAGGTTCACCACTCAACAGCCAACATGCCAGCGACCTCTTCTCCTCAACAATTCCAATGATCTTCGCCCCCAATGTGGTCGTTGCCACCAACAGCGACCAATGGCATTTTTGTAATTTTATGTCCGAGGGTATTTTCGTCATTTTACATTTTTGTGCCCTAATTTGCTCAGCCTATAAATATATCATCTTTGCCTTTTCTCTGCAGGCTGGAACCAGCCCCCATCACCACAAAAACCTCCTTTGAACCAAAACCCCAAAAACTCCATTTTTGAGCTTTCTAACCACAACCCAACCATTTTCATTTCACCATCTCTTCCACACACCCCTTTTCTCTACATCATCACCCATTTCCATCCATTTTTGGAAGATTATTCAAGGAAGGAGAAGGACCTACAAGGAACAAGAGAAGCTCACATAGACTCTATGGGTTTTCTCTACACTTTTCCCTTCTTTGTTTATTTTTCATTAATGTGTAACTAATTTTAGCTAGGGGATTAATGTAACCGTATTGGACTACTCTATGTAATTAATTAGTCTATTCTTTAATTCTATTCGATTTTAGTCTCAATTATTGAATCAATTGCTCTAATTTCTCTTCTCATGTTTTATTGTGACCACAAAGGATATGGGTTTGAGAATTGGTTTATTTAAGGTGTTGAGAGTAGATGTGGGTGACCATCCCATCTAATTCTCTCACAAGCTTAGTAATTGGGAGAGTTGGTTTATGCATGACCATGCTAGACTAACTTGGCCTAGAGTTTTAAGGATAAATAGAGGGATTGACCATTGCCTATTACATGACCATGTGTGGGTAATGGAAAAACCTAGAGCTTAATGGATTTATCTTAAAACCAACCCTAAAATTGGATTGAAGTGCCTAATGAGACTAAGTGAGAACATTGAGTGGTCTCAGAAGATCACATTGATTCCCTAGTGCCTTCTCCATACCATTTCACTACTTGTGTGTTATTTATTGTGTTTAGCTTAGTTTTTAGTTGCAAGATTACATGTTTATTTCTTAAGTTTGCATCCTTAATTTTAAGTTTACTGAAACAAATTACTCGGTGTGTTTTAATATTAATCTAGAGGGGGGTGAATAGATTTTAACAAATTTTACCCAATTTTCGCATTAAGTCAAGATTACGAAAATGCCCCAAACTAGTCAATATATATAAGGGAAATTATTATTCTCCCCCCTGTAGTTTGTCATATTCTCCATTTTCCCCCCTCTAGTTTCAAAATTCTCTAAATTCCCCCCTCCCATGCACAAATACAACCAATTTCATCTTATAAAAATAGGTATGGGAGGGGGCAAATTGGAGAATTTTGACACTAGAGGGGGGAAAATAGAGAATACGGAAAACTATAGGGGGAGAATGATAATTACCCTATATATAACAAGTGTAATATGTGCGGAATTTAAATAACACTTGATATTTACCTGGATCATGGGAAAAACCACGGGCTGGTAAGTGCGCCACACTCGAACCTCGAATCCACTAATTGTGATAACATATACAACCTAATCCTGGCCAATATCCCGCTACCACTACCCGCAGGCTTGTAAAAGTGGATCTAGTCCAATTTGCTCATGTGACCACCTAATCCCGGTGTACGACCTAATCCCGATCTATCACACAAGACTTACTTCTCCGAAGAGATCAACACCCTAAGTGAATATGCAATGATATCCAAATATGCAAGATAGAGCTAGGGTACTCTAGATGCTTACCTAGGATTATATGATGACAATAAAATCAATCCTAGATATGAAAATAGCTATATGACATGGCATACAACTTTAGCTAAGTAAAGGATAACCAATCATAGATACAAAGCTATCACAAATAATCTCAATCATGTTAATGAGATCAATTAGCTAGATGTTAGAAAAACATGAACAATCCTAGCCATCACAAAATAACCCAATCAACATATAATCTCAATCATGTAAGTAGAAATTAATCTAAACACATACAAGTAATATAAGAGATAAAATTGATAAGTAAAACACTAAAATTAGATGAGATTAGTGTTCAACAAATCATACCATGTGTGTTGAAGAAGCCCCATGCTCAAATGATGTTGAATGATGCAAGATGGAGATGGGTTTTGGGTTTAGAGAGTTAAAGAAGCAATCTTGGTGCTTTCTCTCTCAATAATATGGAGCCTCTCTCTCTAGGGTTTCATTTTGTGGCTCTCCCCTCAAAATGATGAGAAAGATATGTATTTATAGTGCCCAAGTGAAACTATGTCGTTTTGGAAGAATTAGAAAAACTATGTCGTTTTCGCGGTACATGCGACAGTGCAGTATCTCAAGATTCGAGTGCTCTGAAACATGACCAAACAACATTGAAACCTTTCATATAATATATCATTGGAAAGGTATGGATGTCTACTTTCTACTAGGTTTTACAGAATGACATTTTTATGTCTGTAGAAAAAGTTATGATTATTTGAGTGACCAAAGGTCAGATACGGACAACAACATAGTTGCCCTGTTTTGGTGGTCATTTTGGAGATTTCAAAACCAATCCAAACGATCATGAAATATTACGAATAATATACCGTTGGAAAGATATAGGTGTCTAGTTTGTACAGAAATTTTCAAGACTCATTTTAAAGCTTTGTATAAAAAGTTATGGTCACATGACCATACAGAGGTCAGTTTTGAAAATCATTTAAATCATTGAAATCCAATCTTTTGAAACTAGACACTTTACTCCAATCAACCAAACCAAATCTAACACTTATCCAAGAGAAGAATGAGACCTTCTCAAATGGTCAACCATCGTGCTAAGACATGCACACCATCGTGCAAGCGCGGACGTTTCCGATCACACAAACAGAAACGAATTACACCACACTTAAGACTAACATGAAGTGCAAGTGTGGGAATTGAATGCATCCTAATTCCTATCATGTCATGGCATTATCATAGAACAAGATGCAATCAATTCAAACAAGCATGAATAAAATTCATGACTTTGCATCCTAATGCCTAATCATGTTATGGCATTTCAATAAGATAGATGCAATAACTAATCATGCATGAAGAGATATTCAACAATTATGAATGCACACATATGAAAACACACAACATACAAATATAGAAATATGCATGAGTTGTGAGTGTGTGCAACTATGATCTCTTCAAACCATGTAAGCACTAGAAAATACCTTTTGTGCTTCTTCTCTTGAGGTCTTGAGAGGGACATTGGATGATCACCAATTCCTAGGCTACCCTTACATCAACCCCAACATGTGGTTTGTCCATGAAACAAACCAATCAACAAATAGGAAACCTTACATTTACATTTTTAAGCATTTTCAAGCAACCAAATCATTTTCCAAACCCCAAAGCATTATGCAATTTATTTTTCACGCACTTAGAGTAGGTTTTTCCTAGGCTAATTAGTTTTCAACCTATTGAATCACCGATCCCAGTGAACGAACTTGATTTAAATTGAAAGTAACATCTTTACTACATCAATATATTTAATCCATTTATAGAAACAACAACTAATTTATTATTAAAAGAAATTGAATAAAATTGTTCCAACAACTTGGATATCGAAATTAAATTTCTGGTAAATCCAGGAACAAAATAAACATTGTTCAAAACAGTAAAACAACTTTTAAAATGGAGTTTAACTACTCCCACTGCTTTGCTGACACGACATCCCCCGACCCAACGTGCATTGAGAATGCCCCCTCCTCTAGCTCCATCCAAGAATCAATCCACTGCAAAGAAGAACAAACATGGTTAGTGGCCCTTGAATCTACTATCCAAGGTGAAGAATCATCTTCCACTAAACACAATTCAATGACAAGTAAATCATATTTACCTTTCGCCTCTTTCTTCTTAGAGAACTCCTTAAGGTACTGAGTACAGTTCCTCTTCCAGTGACTGACCTTATCACAATAGAAACATTTCCCTTTTGCTTTGTCAATTGAGGTGCTCTTTTTCTTGCTTTGGGCTGGTTCCTTCTTGGGCTTTTCTTTAGCCTTACTAATAGACCTCTTCCTATTCTTGAACCCAGAAGAAGATGGTTCGGCAACATTTTCCTCACCGGTCTTACTTTTATGGTCCTTAGTCATGGACTCAAAGGTAGTGAGCTCATTTAGCAACTATGTCAGGTTGAACTTCAATTTGTTCATCCCGTAGTTGCTCTTAAACTGATCGAAACTCTTTGGAAGAGTTGTTAGTATGATGCTCACCTAACTTGCCTCATCAATGGCACCGCCATTGACCTCAACTAAGTTGACGTGGGACATCATGCCAAGGACATGTTCCCGGACTGATGAACCCTACTTCATCCTAGCAAGCATTGCGGAACGAACAGCTTTGTGTCGCTTTTGCTTAGATGGCTATCCGAACATAACTTGCAGTAATTCCATGATATCGAATGCTGTAGTCATTGCCTCATGCTTGGTGACAAGCGCATTTGTCATGCTGGCTAACAAATATATTTGGGCTTTCTCATCAGTTGAGAACAATTTTTTGTGTGTCTCACGAACAATTCGTGTGGCTTTGGCAGCAGGCTCTAAAGGACATTCCTCCATAAGCACAAATTTAAGGTCTTTTGTTACCAAGATTGCGTTGATGTTATTTTTCCATTTAGTATAGTTTTCCCCGGTTAATTTGTCATTCGCGAGGATTTGTAAATGTGCAGACAGCATTGCTAAAAACAGAAATAATAAATTTCATTCACCACATGTAAATGTTTGGTATAAAATTAAACATGATGCATGAACATGTTTAATAAACAAGAAATAACCAACATACCACAAGCAAGTGCCGCCTTAGGGTCGATCAAGTACTTGTACGTTGGATCGAGACATTCTCAGTTAAATGATATATCAGAATAACTCTTATTCTTATATTGTTCAAACATCGTTTGTTTCAATCAAGGATCTTAATAAACCAATTTTATTAAATCCTTTATGAATGTGACCCATCATTTCAGATCTCATGAACTCAACTTGAGAATTGCTGCCTTAGGGTTAGTCAATCCCAAAATACATTCAAAAATCCTATCCGTTATGAAGTCGACCTTGATATTGACTCTTATAGAGACCTTCCTTAGGGAGAATGAAAACAAAGCCGTCTCGAGGCCCCACTTGAATCTCACAGTGTTGAACTAACTATGGAGAATACGGGATATATTATAATATATCCCTCTCCCATTCATTATTATCTGGTTAGGGTTTTTTTAATCATTAATGCACCTAGATAATACTAAGATTAAACGGCTAATATCAAATCTAAGTGTCTAGGGCATTTTTAGTAGATTAGTAGAATCTCATTCTATTAACAAATTATTAAACTATCCGATTTTTTTACAGTTAAAAAAATCTAGTTTATTAATCAAATTCTAATCTATGTAAACTAATTTACTAAGACTAGAATTAATAATGTGATTTACCAAGTTTATAATATTAAAACTAAAACACGTTATTTAGTCTGATTATTATTAGGGCCTTAATCAAATTAATCCTAATGATTATAAGAGGACCTATATAACTAATCTAACAAATTAAACAATTTAATGAACAAATTAGTTATTAATGAGAATTACCAAGTTTTTTACGCCTAAAAAGCTAATCTCATTTTTAATAGCCAATTATGTGATTTGCTAAATTTAAAAATAAAATAAAAAACACATAATATGATTGGCTATTGTGCATGTATTACATTTAATAAAATGTATGTGTAGGCACTACTGATCTAAATGGCATGTGTATTCATAGCAATGCTTTAATTATCACATAATAAAAGCATACATGAATTGACCGAGTACGATGAGTTTATCTAACTTAAAAAAAAAAAAAAAAAAAAAATTTGATTACAAAAAATTAATCCAAGGCATTCCTTAGTCTTCTTGTAATTCATCTTTTCTTCAAGTCCATCTTGTAATATCTTTTGGGCTTTTAATCAAGTCCAACTTGATTATTTATTAGTATTATTATTATTATTTTTTAAAAGTGATCCATCTCATGAATCAAAACCCAAGGCCCAAGTGTTACCCTAACAATTATCAGAGGCCCAAGGTGTCAATATATATATATATATATATATTTCGGCCCATGTGCACTTCTGAATACGCAACCCTAGCATCAAGAACACGCGGCTGTGCTTTTTGTGCGCAGTCGCCATTCGCACTCAAGGAGATGTCTGCGGTAGCTTGCACAAAACGTGTGCGCTGCTATCCACCTTTGTGCAAAAACAGAGCAGCCGGTTGCGCCAAACCTGCACGGCAGCTGCTGCACATGTGAAAGAAATGCGCATGTTGCGCGTTGCAGTCTTGCGCAAAGGCATGCATGGCTGCTACACTTCATGCAGCTGTTGTACATGTGCGTAAAGATGCGCATTTGGGGAATGAGGATGGATATAGGTCTCCCCCATCCCCATCCACACCACACCACCCCCCCCCCCCCCCCAATTTCCCCATTTTGGGAAAATAGGGATTGGGAATTTTGGGGGGAGGTATATCCATCCCCAACCTCAGTTCCCCATTTTTCCTGTTTTCCCCATTCCTTCATTTCTCCATTTGACTAAAAATTATAAATTAAACTAAAAAAACAAACATTCCATTACAAATCTTGAGAGGAGATTTTAGATTTAGGTTTTATGTTTTGTCTTTAAAAAGAGTAAATGAGTATATTTAGTTAGGGTTTTCAAAGAATTAAAAAATTAAAAAAATATTTATTATAATTATATTTATATATGTTTTGGGGAAATGGGGAAATGGGGAAATGGGGATGGTGGACCTCCCCCCTATCCGTATCCCTATCCCTATCCCCATTTCAATATAATTGTGGGGAAAATGGGGAGGGGGAGGGGTCCCCCCATCCCTATCCCCATTTCAATTTGGGGATGAAAATCATCCCCCTCCCCCACCCCACCCCAATTCCCCATTTTCCCCCAAAAAAAATCCCTAAGGGTATGTTTGGTAGGGAGGAAAAAAAATATGAAGGATGGAAAGATTTGGAGGGATAGAAAACATGAGGGAAAGAAAGAAAAATGATTTTCCCTTGAGCTATTTAGTAAACAAGAAGGAAAGAAAGGATCTTTTAATCACTTTTACTATTTTACTCTTATATTATATTTTATATATTAAAAAAAAAAAAAAAAGAGGATAAAATTGTAATTTTAAGTCCCCCAAAAAATAAGTCTTTCTTTCCCTCCATTTTCCTCCCACTTTTGGGAGGAAACAAAATGGTGGGTCCCACACACATTTTTCCTTCCACTTTTCTCTTCCCTCCATTTTTCTCTCTATACCAAACACACACTTCTCCATTTTCCTCTCCATTTTCCCTCCACCCCTTTCTTTCCTCTCCATTTTCCTCCCTACCAAATGTTTGGTAGAGCGGAAAGAAAATAGAAAAGATGGAAAGATTTCGAGGGATAGAAAACATGAGGGAAAGAAAGGAAAATGATTTTCCCTTGAGCTGTTTGGTAAACAGGAAGGAAAGAAAGGATCTTTTTATCACTTTTACTATTTTAACCTTACGTTATATCTTATATATTAAAAAAAAAAAAAAAAAAAAAAAAAAAGATGATAAAATTGTAATTTAAGTCTCTCAAAAAGCAACCATTTCTTTCCCTCCCTTTTCCTTCCACTTTTGGGAGGAAACAAAATTGTAGGTCCCACACACACATTTTTCCTTCCACTTTTCCCTTCCCTCCATTTTTCTCTCCATACCAAACACATACTTCTCCATTTTCCTCTCCCTTTTCCTCCCTACCAAACATACCCTAAATGGGGATGGGGAACCGGGGGAAAATGTGCATCTTTACTGATGTACGCAACAATTGCATACGGTTGCAACGTGTTGTGCAACTCATGTGTGTTGGCTGGTACGTCTTCCGGATCATCGTTATTGTCGATTTACATCAATTAAAAAAAAATCACAGCAAAATAACAATAACAAAAAAAATATTTACAACCCGGAATTAATATTACATCAAAAAAAATATTACAATTAATATCCAAAACCCTAAAACTCATCGTACCATTCAATTAACAATCGGTCATGCTTTTAAATAAACAAAAAAAAAAAAAAAAAAAACATCATACATTCAATAGATTGTGCCTACACATATATACATGCAATTAAACAAAAACAAAAAGAACAATTTATTCAAATATATCGTACTAGGGCTCTGATACTAATTGTAAGCCCTAAAGTCGTGTAGAGGAAGAAAATTTTAATAATTTGAAATTCGTATGAATTATATTCATAGAAAATGGTCTTTTATAAGCGACTTCTAATAACCATGTACGATATATATAAGAATAAATAGGGTAAGATTCATAATCATACCTCAAGGATAACTCCTTCATTCTTTCTTTTGTTGATATTGCTTTCCAATTTGTACCACCAGATCTTCCTCGCTATCTCCCACGTTTCGGTAAATATGTGTGGGCATGTCACGGGCTTCAGGAGGTTGAATGGAAGTAGAAGAAGACACACAAAACAACTCTTGTTTTCATCTTGTTTTCTTCTTGTTTTCTATGTGTGGAGTTCGGCCACCCCTCTATGAAAACAAGAACAAAAACCCTTTTTTTTTCTATATTGCCAGGCTAGTTTGTTTGGATTCTATTTCCTTTGGTTGCTCTGTTTAAGTGTCTTTGTTGTCTCAAAAAATATATATATATATATAGGAAATAGGGGTATATAACACTTTTAAAATTTTGACTTGTACAACTATCACACTTTAATAACTCTTGTTTTAATAGCACCAAAAATGGAATTTGGACAAAAATACCCCCCAGCTTCTTTTCTTTTCTCTTATGTGTCCTTCACCTTCTTTCTTCTTCTTTTTTTCCAAAACCTCCACTAATGGAGCTTCAATGGAGGTGTCACTGCCGACCGGCGAGTTCATTGACAAAACCACTGGCAAAACGTATGTCATGCGCCACCCATTGTAACGGAAGTATCCATTTTCAGTTTCGAGCTGTATAGAGAGAGAAACCAAACCAAACCCGAATTATCTTCAAACCTTCATCGTCAGATCTGCGACGATCCATCGTAAATCCAACGAAACTGATGGCGCCAACGAACTCGACGTCGTTCGATCTTCCATATCCGACTATCTCCGAAGTCAACTAGCGCCGTTGTCGGCTCGTCACTGTCACCATTGATGGAGGTCGAACAAAATAAGTCTCGAACAAACTTGAATTAAGTTTCGAAACACATCAATAAGTCTCGAAAACTCATGAATAAGTCTCGAATTTTCAAGATAAGTCTCAAATTTAACTTAGTCTCGAAACTACAAATAAGTCTCGAATTTTCGAGAAAAAAAAAATACTAAGGAAAAGAGTAAGTGGGGTATTTGGTCTCACCACCTATTTTGGTGCTATTAAGAGTACGTTTGGGAGAGCTTCTCAAGTAGATCTTTTTGCAGTAGATCTTTTACAAGTAGATCTTTTAGAGGTAGAGCTTTTAAATTAAAGTCGTTGGTCGTTTGGTTGTCAATTAAAAAAGAGTTTTTTTAATGAGAGAATTACCAAAATACTCTAGTAAATATTAAATTATAGGGTTATATTGGAGATTTTAATGTTTTTTAAAAAAGCTCAAAAAGTCTACTTGGAAAAGCCTAAAATTTGAGCTTCTCCAAGTAGACGTAAAACATCTTTTTTAATCGTCGAAAGCTCTACTGGAGTGTCAACCAAACGACAAAAAAAAAAAATTGAAAAGAGTTTTTTAATTAAAAAAGCCCTTTTAGCCAGTAGACAAGCTCCCCCAAACGGACACTAAAACAAGACTTATTAATGTGGTACTATTTGCACAAGCCCTCTCCCAAAAAGTGCTATTTAATTTTTGAACCCTATATAACATTATTCTTATGAAAATTTTATTATTGATGACCTAATTAATGAATCCTAAAATCCCAAATTCGAACTTTTTTTTAATAAAAATTGTATATCTATAATCTTAATTTTTTTTTTTTGAAATAATAATTTAAATTCATTGCATCAAAATTCAAGGAATCACAAATATGAATTAATATCATATTGAGTTATTTTGTATTATCGAAGATATGCAATTTGTAGAACCAGATCATCAATATATATATTATGTGACTCTTTTTAATTTGCATGGCATGTCTTAGGTTTATAATCAGTTTTCTTTCGCGGACAAATAGAAATAGTTTCGAAACCTAATCAAATTGGAGATTAGTGGATGAATGACAACTTGTTTATACACACGTATAGAAAACTATTTTCAATAAAATTGATAGAGACTATTATAAAAAGATTATAAAAAAATAAAATATATATTTTCAACAAATTGGTTTCGTTTAACATAAATTTATTGAGATCATAATATTGAAAAATATATATATATTCTTATTAGTCGTAATTGTAGCTCCATCTCATATCGATTTATAGGTCCTGTACTGCACTTATACAGAGTCAGTCAAAAAGAGACAAGGGCTATGATCAAATTCCAACTTTAGATAACTTTCAAAGTCTTTCTTTTGATCAACAAAATTGAACACAACAAAATGGTCTAAGTCACCTTCCAAGTCTTTCTTTTGATCGACAAAATGGTCCAAGTCGCCTTCCAAAGTCTTCTTCAGTTCTTTTTTTTTTTTTTTTGGCTCTTCGTTTTATGTGGTCTTTTACACACACTATTATAGATTTGTTTGGACCATTTTGTTTAACAGATCGACAAAATGGTACGAGTCGCCTTCCAAAGTCTTCTTCAATTTTTTTTTTATTTTTTTTTTTTGGGCTCTTTGTTTTGTTTAACATAAATTTCTTGAGATCATAATATTGAAAATATATGTATATATATTCTTATTAGTCGTAATTGTAGCTCCATCTCATATGAATTTATGGGTCCTGTACTGCACTTATACAGAGTAAGTCAAAAAGAGACACGGGCTATGATCAAATTCCAACCTTAGATAACTTTCAAAGTCTTTCTTTTGATCAACAAAAGTGACTACAACAAAATGGTCCAAGTCACCTTCCAAGTCTTTCTTTTGATCGACAAAATGGTCCAAGTCGCCTTCCAAAGTCTTCTTCAGTTTTTTTTTTTTTTTTTTTTTTTTTTTTGGCTCTTTGTTTTATGTGGTCTTTTACACACACTATTATAGAAATTGCCCCAAATAAGTGCATTTCGAAAGTTAAATAGAATTGGATAATGAATGCACTCCAATGATATATATAGTTTTTCTATTATCAATTCGTTCTGATATAAAATATATCATGACGAAAAATATAGATCATTAGATTTACATACTTTGACTCAAAGTGCATTTATCAAAACTTCTCCATAATCTGTGTTTCACATTCTTCGTTCTGATATATTTTATAATATATCAGAACGAACTGACAGTAGAAAGACTGTGTATATATATAGTCTCGATCTGTCAGAATGTCTTGATATAACTTCATCAGGATATTGAATGCGAGTCACTCATTATGGAGAAGCTTTAACAAGTACATACACACTTGAGTCAAAGCAAATAAAACTGGTGGCTCACATTCAATATCCTTATGAAGTTGTATCAAGATACATTGATTTGAAAGTTTATATATATATATATATAAATGTTCAAGTCAATGCATCCTGATATAATTTTGTGAGGATATTGAATGTGAGCCACTCGTTTTACATACTTTAACTCAAGTGTGTATGCAATTGTCAAAACTAGTGGCTCACATTCAATATTCTGATAAAATTATATCAGGATGCACTGACCAGATCGGGACTGTATGTATATATATATATAACAATTCAAACACACTCATATATATTTTGGAGTAACCGAGTAAATTTTTATTAATTATTATAGGCATTAAGAACTAATCTAATAAAATTAAAAGCTTTAATAAGATAATCCTAACAATAAATAATAAGACTAATCTAAATTGGTAATCATAATTATGATTAAACAAATCAGGATAATTACAGACTTGATTTAATTTAATCTTATAGTTTTTTTTTCCTTAAAAAAAAAGAATTTAATATTATAGTTAGGTTTCGTAGTGTGTGCTTGAATGTGCTTTTGATGTTACCGAAACATTTGATATAGTAGATATTATTGAAGATTTTGAATTCAAAATATATTGATCATGTATTAATATTAGTACAAATGATCATCTTTCTATTTTATTGTGTGCTAAATTAGAAAGTAAATTATTTAGGATTTGATTTATTAGAAGAGTAATGTTTGTTATCAATAATAACACAACGCGGAAGTGTTGCCTGATAGCCACAAACAAACGATAACAATGACTTGTAGAAGTATAAGATGGAAGAAAATAAAACAACCCAATTACAAACAAAGCACAAGATTTAAGTAGAAACCCAAGAACAGGGAAAAAACCACGATCAACAGGACGACAAGAGAAAAGATTTCACATGCAGCAAATTTTTACAACTACACACTCAGGATTCTCTCTCTAAAACCCCAAACCCAATAAAACCCAATGCCTATTCTCTAATATCTCTATAGTATTTGCTATTTTGCTCCACACACAATAACCTAGTTATTAGGTTCTATTTTTACTAGTTACAGGGAGTTTGAATCCTACAAGGAAACACTTTTTCTTTAAGGACAAGACTTCTTATTCCACGCAAAGTCCTTTTCCTTTACGCACAAGACTTTCCTATTCCGTACAAAGACAAACTGTTTTTCCTTTTCTGTTTACTTTTTCCTTTTCCGTTGAAGATTTCCCGTTTTGTACGTATTTACGTGTAACCGCGGTTTGGGTGGTGGTTGGCCACCGGCGCCTTATAATGTGGTTTCTTCATTGAAATTGACTGCTAAAAAGACTGCGGTCTATGCGCAGTGGTTCAAACCGTGCTAAACATACTAGAATCAACCGTGGTACACACTACAGTTCAAGCTATGGTTCTCACTGGACTTCAATTCTTCAACCTTCTTCAGTTTTCAAGCCTCCCTAAAAAACAATCTCCTACTTCCAACCGTTTCCCAAGTCTCCAGGAAGTTTTCGCATTGGTTGAATCCCGTTTGGTAAACATAGGACTACAAGCCATATCCGACAATCCTCCCTAATGGCAAGAATTCCCACCACCTTCGTCCACAACCATGACTCTCAGCAATGAGAATCAACATACCCCACCACAAGGTATAACCACTTAGGAACGTACTATCCTAAGAGTTCTTCTGGCACATGTCGAAATAACCTGCTGAAATTTTTGTGCAACTTCTCATGTTAGATTACTATGGAGTTTGTCCGCCATCGACATCATTGCCCACCACACAACTTGCATCACCACCTAACCAATGCCCGTGCATAACTGTGGATCCGCTATCAGCAACACATCCTCTTCCATGACAATTAGCGGTCATGCCATAAGGATGTTCATGCCCTTTTAAAAAGCATCGTTGTAATCGTCATACTCAAGAAAGACAATTATCGGATCCCCCTCTTTGGACCCTTTAGCCACTCTTGCTCTTTTACTGTTACAATCCTTCTTCACATAAACCATTTGTCCATAATTCCAACAAGTGACTATCTTCTTGGAGTTCCCCTTCCTCCTACTATCAACCAAGAGGGCAGAGTTATCAAAAGATTTACCTTTACTCTTCAGCATTCTTTCCTCAAAGATTAACTTATTTGTCAACTCCCCAAGACTTATAGTCGAACTCTCATGCATCAAGATAGGCTTCATGTGTGCATAGGACGATGGAAGACACCAGATGAGTACTAACCCTTTGTCCTTGATGATACGGGTTGTCGTCGGGTCCCGATATCAAAAGATTTATCTATTTTAACTACCTCACAAGTACACGGGTCAAAAGACAAGTATAGCAATAAGCAAGGATCGTTCTCATAGAAGGGTGGTATCCGTCTAACTGTCTCTAAATAAAGCGTTATTTAAAGCGATGTAAATAGAATGTGGAAGTGGTGAGAATGGTGTATGCAAAGTGTATGCATAATGCGGATAGTGTGTGAGGTGTGTAAACAAAATAAACCTAAACAAAACTAAGGATAGAAATGTAACCGAGTGTTTGCCTTTCAAAATCTAACTAAAGAAGGAAATCAATTACATTACAAAGCAATATGAATTAGTCTACTCCTAAAGGCAAAACACCTTAGCTACGAAAATAAATGTGGCTTGGAGAGATGTAAGATAGTGGTTACAATAGGTACATAAGTTCACCAAACACACAAGCTAGTCATGTTGAGTCATGTTGATTATAAAAATTCAAGCACCATTCAACACAGATTCAAGGGCTGGTTCTCTTGATTAATGAATCACCAAAATCAATTCATCACTCACCCAAAACCATGGAGTGAGCAATTATGTCTTAAAGTCTAAGGCCCATTAAGCACATTAACAATACACCTAAACCTAATCTAGCGCTACAAGGCTCTTTCACTCAAATCAATCCATACATATCGACTCATTTTCATCACCAACATGCAAACAAGAGTGAGACTCTACTTTTACACTACATCATTTGTTTACACTAAATTACACTACATTGTTTGTTTACACTAAATTACACTACATCATTGTTTTAATCTAAAGTCTCACTTATGCAAACATATCAATTTCTACTCATTCACTTACATGTCAAGATAAAAGAGATATAGCATTAAGCTCAAAGAATATAATCAAGATCAAAGTTGAATCTAAAATTAAATTCAATATATAACAAGCTCAAGTGTTGGTTTACAAATATTCCCTAATGAGGATTACACATCAAATAAATAGTAAATGAACAAAGAGAAGAGTTTAGAGATAACCAAGATCTCCATTTTGTTTTGCTCTCCTTTCTCATTGGATCTACTTCAAATATGGATGGGGGAAGTTTAGAGGTGGTAGTGGTGAGAAATCCATGGGGGAAAACCTCCATGCAAACCTTTGAAGATTCTCTCTCTCTCTCAAACACATATCATATACACAAAAATGCACAAAAGCGAGCATAAAAGCTAGGAATAGGGAGCCTAAAATGGGTACATAAATGTACCGATCAGTCCTCCTCATCGATCAAAACTCCAAACGACTCTAATTCGGAATTAATCCCGTTGAGC
This sequence comes from Acer campestre, assembly GCA_954870605.1. Classification (NCBI taxonomy): domain Eukaryota; kingdom Viridiplantae; phylum Streptophyta; class Magnoliopsida; order Sapindales; family Sapindaceae; genus Acer; species Acer campestre. Next base: position 31,087,548 of record OX940801.1, read on the forward strand.
ACTCCTAAATGATCGGAAACATTCATACCTTCAAACATTTGCATTAATTGAAACTACTCCTTCAGGTAGAACCGGTTGCAAACGTTCTTTGCTTGGTACAATTCCTCGAGCCTCTCCTAAAATTCTTTCATAGTAGATGTTCCATGATTATTTACAAGAACGTTCTTGGCCAGGCACAATCGTATCTTAATCGCAGCCCTCGAATCCAACTCCTACCAATCACCATTGCTCATCACATGTTTTCCAAAACTAGTACCAGTCACTTCTTTTCCAGATTATCCAGGGTATCCAGTGTTTCTAGGGGTTAACTTGCCCTTCAACGACTTATGTAATCCTAATTGGATTAACAGATCCCTGACTTGCAAGCCAAAATTGATCTTTCCATCGTACTTCTCAATCTCGAATTTCATGGAGCCAAAACTCCCTCCAACCATAACTTTTTGTCGAACCGCTACCAGGCAACGTAGGGCTCTGATACCAGTTATTATCAATAGCAACGCTATGCGGAAATGTAGCTTGATAGCCACAAACAAACGATAACAATGACTTCGATGTCAAATAAGATGGAAGAAAATAAAACAATCCAATCACACACAAAAATATATATATTTATGTGGAAACCCAAGAACAGGGAAAAAACCACAGTCGACGGGACGACAAGAGAAAAGATTCCACTTATGTAGCAAATTTGTACAACCACAAACACACGATTCTCTCTCTAAAAACCCAATAGCACCCAATGCCTACTCTCTAAGATCTCTCTAGTATTTGCTATTTTGCTCTACCCACAATAACCAAGTTAATAGGTTCTATTTATACTAGTTATAGTGAGTTTGAATGCTACACTTTTTCTTCACGCACAAGACTTCCTATTCCACGTAAAGTCCTTTTTCTTTACACACAAGACTTTCCTATTCCGCACGAAGACAAACTTTTTTTCCTTTTCCGTTTCCTTTTTTCTTTTCTATTTCTTTTTTTCTTTTTCCGATGAAGATTCCTTGATTTGCGTACATTTATGTGTAACCACGGTTTAGGTCAAGGTAGGTCACCCGCTCCCTATATTGCGGTTACTTCACTGGAATTAATCGCTCAAAAGACCATGGTCTATACGTCGCGGTTCAAACTGAGGTCTATGTGTCACAGTTTAAGCCGCATTAAACATACTGGAATCAACCGCGGTACACACGGCGGTTCCCACCAGACTTCAATTCTTCAACCTTTTTGGGTCTTCAAGTCTCCCTCAAACATGATCTTCTACTTCCAAACATTTCCCACATCTCCAGAAAGTTTCCGCATTGGTTGAATCTCATTTAGTAAATATGGAAATACGAGCCATATCCAACAATGTTACAACCCATTTCCATCACCAAATCGTCCATGATGAAAGCTATGTATGTACTAGTCAACGTTTGGACAATGTGACATTATTGTTATTAGAATTTTGTTACCTTTTTAGTAAGCTAAATAAGTTGAGATCTAGGTTTTTTTTAATAACTATATATATTTGTAGTTATTATCTAATATTTAAATTTTTTGTTGTTAGGTTCATTTTTCTTTGCTTTCTATTGAGACCTACATACCTTTTTTTCCGGCCCAACCCTAAAGTTAACCATGAATCATGTGATCATATAAAATTGGAGTATCAAAAATATGCATTAGCCACCTTCAATTGATAAAGATAAAATGCATGAATTAATAATTCAGTTGGGACATACATCTATAAAAGACAAGTTAAATAATACAGGTAGCTGATAGATATTTTACCTAAACATGTCCAATAAGAAGAAAAAGCAAAAAGCAAAACAGAAAAAGGTAATCAATACCACTAACACTGTGAGACCTACCAACCCAAGTTGACATTCCCACTTGAATTATATATTGTCAGTGACTGTGAGTGAGTCCTCTTTGCTTATATATATATCAGATTGTACTGCGATCGCTTGGAACTCACAAATAATAAGTTATATTAGAGCTTTTTAATTTAGGAAGCAAAATATTTCCCAAAATGGCTCTTCTGGTTGGTGGCTTCATGATGCCAAAAACCATGCTCCAGCTTCCTAATTTCAAGCCATACAAGCAAAGAAGTGGAAATATGATCATGTACGTACGTTTTAACTTCCTTTAGTTTCGTGTAGATGATTTCTGTTGAAGTCTACCAGCTTGTGTTAACTAGTTTATTTTTTTGTATTCCTGTAATCATAAGTCACTCGAGACCTTCTCATTCAATTAACACATATAAACTTCTTTTCTACTAAAACCAAATTCCTGAGTCTAGTGATTGGAAAAGTCTTGCATACCGGCAAACAAACGTGGGCGCCCTTTTACGATAGTATTTTTGCTGTTTGCTTTGTGTAAAACAAATACCAAATTCAGACTTCAACAAATACCAAGATTAGCCCTCTTTATATATATCATCCTTTTCAGCTTTCAATTATCCCCATATAACCATATATATTATATATACAAAAAAAAAAAAAAAACGTGTATGCTTCAGATCGGTGACGATATTGTAAAATCGGTTAAAATTGGCCTTTAAGGCCAAAAATCCATTTTTTCTGCTTGTTATCAAAATTAAGAAAAGTTAGACAGTTTATTTGTAGGATTTGATCACACCATGCATACTAGTTGATTATATAAATGCTTATTTTCTCCTTTCTCGCATACCAGAAGCTGCAATAAACCTCGTCGACCACCAGGGAGCCAGGGCAGTGGTCCGCACATCAATCGTAGGGATTTGGATTCATCACCAAAGACAGAGAAACAGCTTGACAACAGCAAAGAAATTAAAGGAAACGATGGTTCTACCAAGAAATCTGAGTCTTCATCAGGTTAATTAATTAATGGATGTGAGCATGTGAGAACCAGCTAGCTAGCTAGGACTGTGAATCTGTGATCGATGCTGTGGTTGACACAAAATTAATTGTATAATATTTAGTCAACTATCTTGTCTTGAGTGAGTGTTTTCCACCAGCTGAAAATTACCTAGCTAGTAATTTAGTAGTGTGTGGTGTGGTTAATTATGTTGTGAGATCAATAAAGCCTTTGCATGTATATACCTAGCTTTGTATTTTATAAGCATTGTGTTTGTTTGTAATGCAAGTGATCCAAAAAAACTGGTTTACTATAATATTACTATTGATTAAGGCTGGGCACAGTCCGGTTTGGTCCGGTTTCGACTAGAACCGGATCAAACCAAAAATTTCGGTCTTCTGAAAAATATGACCAATTTGGACCATTTTTTTTTAAGACCAAACTAGACCAAATTATATTTATTCGGTTCGGGCTGGTTTGGTCTAACGGGTTTCGACTTGAAACCCAAATACTTGACCATTTAAATATATATATATATATAGCATGATAAAGTGATCAATTAATGAGACATGCAAGTTACTGTTACGCACGGTTCATTAAACTAACAAAAGCTAAAAGAGTAATAAAAATAAAAATAAAAATAAAGTGTTGTGTAGAATTTCTGGAAGTAGGAAAAAAAAAATCACTTGCTATTGCTATAATCATGACAATGCAATTAAATGTATGCAAGTCAAAAAAAAAATTACAACTCAATCATCAAAATTGCACTAATTTAGTTTAATATTATTAATATTTTTTATTATTAGTGATAACTTTGTAAAATAATGGAAACAAATTGAAATCTTTTACCTTCCCTTACTTGGAGTTTTATTTATTAATGGAGATTTTCATTTTGTATGAACTTGTACGGTTGGTGTCCAAAAAAAAATTATGAAATAATAAATTAGGGTTTTTGACTTTAACCTTTTTTTTTAAAAAAAAAATTATTAAAAAGTTTTGGGTGTGATATAATAGTAATACTAAAAGTATTCAGTCTACAGTTCGGTCCGGGTTTAATATACTTGGACCATAGACCGGACCGAACCATATGGTTTTACTAAAATAAACTCATATGGTTTTTTTTTTTAAGTACAAAACCGGATCAAACCAAGCGGTTTGGTTTGGTTGGTTTGGTTCGGTTTACGGTGTGGGCTTTTTTGCCCACCCCTACAAGAGATTAACCTGATTTCGAGAAAGTCAAAGGCCACTACTTTTAGAGTTTTAGGGTTAGGGTTATAATATTGTATATATAATTAATTTATAGTTTTAGAGTTTTTAATTTAGAAACTGAAAAAATTTAAGAATTTTTCCTCTTTCACAAAAAGAAAAATATATAAAAAAAAATTTTAATTAATTTATAAAATATATTCTAACCATAATTATAGAGATATATTTTTTTAAAATTCCATAACTTGACTGTACAGAGATTTTTTTAATAACTTTCATAAACACATTAAAAAATATATTTATATTAACGAGTTATCGAATTAATAGTTTTTTTAAGGGGGAACCCAAATCCAACCCATGATTTCGTGTTTTAATGGGTTGGTCCATTAACAACCCAATCCGATAAACTAGACCTATCAACTGTTATTTTTGAATGAGTTTGGGTCGTGTAAAATTTTACCAAGTCTACACCCATCTTTTTTATTTTGAAAATACCCTTACATTTAATTACTTAAAATACATGGCTTTATAATTAAAAATCAAATTTACTTCGTACACTAATAATAAATACTTAATCAAACCCAACACAAATCATGAAACATAATATATTTTTTCGCATATAGTCGGGGAATGGATGAACAAAGAATTGATTTTGTGGATTCTGAATGCATTCGTGTATGCAGTGGTAGATCCAAGAATTTTAATCGGGTGAGCCACTTGAACAAAATAATAATTATATAAAAAAAAATACTTAAAAATTAAGGTTATAGTAAAATGAGTTTTTTATATAAAGAAAAATTGATGATATAATAAAATTTAGATAAAATAAAATAAAAATAGAACACTTACTCAAGATGAACTAAATAATCTTACATTTACAAAGAAATAAAAACAAGAAACACGATATTAAAAAATAAATAATAACAAGAAAAATAAAATAAACAATTAAAAATTACAATATTTATTCTTAAAATAATAAATTACAATCTAATTTTATAATTAGAAATTTTGTTTTGTATTTATAATGAATTCATTTTAAATTTATACAAAAATAATTGATTAATAAGTATTACTAAACATGTTTTTGAATTTTTTATTCTTCTAGTTATTGGTAAACTATTGATTTATTAATTCTAAAAACATTGAAACTATAAAATAAAGAAAAATACTAAGGATAAACTAAAATGAATCATAATAATAGATGAACTATTTTAATTTGATAAATTAAAATTTGAGATTTTAGGGTTTATTGATTGGATGGATATGTTAGGTATGTCAAACTAAAATTATTAGAAATAATAAAAGTCCAAAATAATAATAAATAATTTAATATAAAATAAATTGAATTAAGTAACCACAAATTAAAAGTAGTTAAGAAGTTAACACTATTGAAAAGGAGAAAGTGAATTGTTTTGTTTTAGAAGAAGATAAAAATTTGAGAAAGGAATCAAAAAAGATGGTAAAATAAAAAAGACATAAAACAACATTATTAAAATTAATATGGATACGAATGATGAGAGTAGAACCCCTCACAATCAATAAACGAAAGAGACAAACAACCGGCTGAGCTATGAGTTAGTATTATATAGTTGAATTTAGATTATATATTTATATATATGAAAACAAAATCAAATATCTAAAAAAAAAAAAAAAAATTAAGGTAGGGCAAAGGCCCCACCTAGCCTTACGGTGGGTCCGCCCCTGTGTGTATGTTTAATTTATTATTTTGTAATTGAATAAAAAATTGTTGAAGTAGAGCCACCCTTTATCATATTGTTATTTTTACATTACCATAATATTTTAAGTATTATAATTTTCTCATAATTGTTTTCCATGTAATATATATATATATATAGAGGAAATAGGGCTTTTTAATCAAAAATTAAGGGCTCTTACTGTTTTTGTCCATAATTAGTATTTATACTGTTTTTGTCAACAATATGGCTGTAAGGACTTATATGCCCTTCATTTATTCTTTTTAATTTGAATTCTCATAAAATTCCTTCTCTCTCTTATTTATTGCATTTATTACTTTTACTTTATTTTCATCTCACAGTTCACTCTCTTCCCACAGTTCACTCTCTTCCCTCTCTCTCACCGGAACTCTCTTCCCTCTCTCACGGTCACCAACTTTTTTCTCTGAAAATTTTTCTTCTCTTCAATTCTTCAAATGTCCTGTCTCCCGTCTCCCATTTTCGTTTATCTTCAACCATAAATCTTCAGCCTTTGTTGACCTATTTCTGAAAAATATTGAGCTCAAAATTCTCTTTTCAATCTCTACCACTGTTGAAACTGCAAAGCCATTTTCGTTTCTTCAGAAACTGCAAAACCCGTATAGGAGATTCAGATCTTGCTTTGAATATCACAGATTCGGATTCTAATTTAAGAAATTTAGCTTCGACTTTGTTTTTTCAAAATGAATCAAGATGCTTCTGGTCCTTCTTTTAGAGGTATGTTTTATGTATTAGAAACCCTATTTTAATTTGTTTAATATGCAGATGTTACGATGAACTAAGGTTGAAGGAGATGGTTTAGTTTGGTGTGTTTAATTGTTTTGCCTTTGTGTGTTTAATTGGTTTGCCCTGGTGTGTTTAATGTGATAGCACTGGTGTGTTTAATTGGTTTGCCTTGGTGTGTTTAATGTGATTGCGTTGGTGTGTTTAATTGGTTTGCGTTGGTGTGTTTAATGTGATTGCATTGGTGTGTTTAATTGGTTTGCATTGGTGTGTTTAATGTGTTTGCCTTGGTGTGTTTAATTGGTTTGCCTTGGTGTGTTTAATTAGTTTTCCTTGGTGTGTTTAATTGGTTTGCGTTGGTGTGTTTAATGTGATTGCATTAGTGTGTTTAATTGGTTTGAATTGGTGTGTTTAATTGGTTTGCCTTGGTGTGTTTAATTGGTTTGCCCTGGTGTGTATAATGTGATAGCAGTGGTGTGTTTAATTGGTTTGCCCTGGTGTGTTTATTTGGTTTGCCTTGGTGTGTTTAATTGGATTGCCTTGGTGTGTTTAATTGGTTTGCCTTGGTGTGTTTAATGTGATTACCTTGGTGTGTTTAATTGGTTTGCCTTGGTGTGTTTAATGTGATTGCCTTGGTGTGTTTAATTGGTTTGCGTTGGTGTGTTTAATGTGATTGCATTGGTGTGTTTAATTGGTTTGCATTGGTGTGTTTAATGTGATTGCCTTGGTGTGTTTAATTGGTTTGCCCTGGTGTGTTTAATTGGTTTGCCCTTGTGTGTTTAATTGGTTTGCCCTGGTGTGTTTAATGTGATAGCAGTGGTGTGTTTAATTGGTTTGCCCTGGTGTGTTTATTTGGTTTGCCTTGGTGTGTTTAATGTGATAGCATTGGTGTGTTTAATTGGTTTGCCTTGGTGTGTTTAATTGGTTTGCATTGGTGTGTTTAATGTGATTGCCTTGGTTTGTTTAATAGGTTTGCGTTGGTGTGTTTAATGTGATTGCATTGGTGTGTTTAATTGGTTTGCCTTGGTGTGTTTAATTGGTTTGCCCTTGTGTGTTTAATTGGTTTGCATTGGTGTGTTTAATGTGTTTGGCTTGGTGTGTTTAATTGGTTTGCCTTGGTGTGTTTAATGTGATTGCACTGGTGTGTTTAATTGGTTTGCCTTGGTGTGTTTAATGAGATAGCCCTGGTGTGTTTAATTGGTTTGCCCCGGTGTGTTTAATTGGTTTGCCCTGGTGTGTTTAATGTGATAGCACTGGTGTGTTTAATTGTTTTGCCTTGGTGTGTTTAATTGGTTTGCCTTGGTGTGTTTAATGTGATTGCGTTGGTGTGTTTAATTGGTTTGCCTTGGTGTGTTTAATGTGTTTGTCTTGGTGTGTTTAATGTGATTGCCTTGGTGTGTTTAATTGGTTTGCCCCGGTGTGTTTAATTGGTTTGCTTTGGTGTGTTTAATTGGTTTGCCCCGGTGTGTTTAATTGGTTTGCGTTGGTGTGTTTAATTGGTTTGCCCTGGTGTGTTTAGTTAGTTTGCCTAGGTGTGTTTAGTTGGTTTGCCCATGTATGTTTAATAAATTGAAATCTTAATGTCAGAGTTTCATTGGTTGAAATGCAGGAATGGACCGAACGAAATTGGTAATCACGTATGGTGGGAAATGGGTGGGGAACTTTTACGAGGGTGGTGAAACCGAGTTGAAAAAAGTTCATAGGAATTTGACTTATGCTGAGTTGACTAGGTTGGTACAAGGCGTTGCGAATGTCGACGTAACAAGGTTTACAATTGAGTTAAGAACTTTGGTTGATACCGGTGTTAGACTTAGGCCTGCCCGACCAAAGATTAAAGATGATAGTGATGTGGAAATGTTGTTGTGCGATGACGGACATGTTCCAGAGGTGTATGTTACTGTTGCTGAGAAAGTTAGTATAGTTTCTGGTCATGTGGGTGATCATACCGATCAGCCTGTTTATCAAAGCTTTTTACAGCAATTGGCGGCACAGTTTCAATCCGCTGGTGGAAGCAACAACGTTATGGGTTCTATTCCAACAACAAACCATGGTATTGAAACCCTGAGTGTGAACCATGTAATTTCTGAGGGCCCAACCACTAACGAAGTGATGCCAGAACCTTGTGACGAGGATGATCGATCGATCCCAGATTATAATCCCCATACTCAGTATGGATTAGATGATTTCAATGAAGATTATATTGGTGACGGTGGAAGTCGTGAAGGTGTGAATGATGAGCCAGGACATTATGATGGAATGGATTCGGATCCATCGGAGGGTGGTCGTAGCAGGTCTCTTCCACCGGTATTTGGTGGTCCAAATCCAGATACATGTGAAGATGATGCCATTAATGTTGGTCATCGGTCCGAAACTGTAGTCTCCCAACCTTGGATAATTCCTGGAGCTTCAAACAACTCTTTCGAAGTAGTTAGAACAGAGGAATCTAGTTCATGTAACCGGTTATCAAAAGGTGGGCTGTTCCAATCCAAAAAAGGTGTCAAGTTAGCGTTGCAAGGTTACGCGCTGAAGGAGAATTTTGAAATCCGTGTCACAAGGTCAAGCCAGGTCAGATATGAAGTTGGCTGCAAGGATCCCGAGTGTAAATTTCATTTCCGTGCAGCTAAGATGGTGGAAGGTGGAAATTATTGGATAGTTCGGAAATTTGAGGAAGAACATAGTTGTACAATTGATGAGTTGCACAACCGTAACCGTCAAGCGAGCTCATGGCTTATTGGTGAAATACTTGCACCGAAACTTGCAGTTAGTGGTCGATCTTTGAAACCAAAAGAAATCATGTCTGATATGCAAGTGGAACATGGACTTGGTTTACTCTATTCAAAGGCATTGAAGGCAAAAGAACATGCCGAAGAAAACGTTTTTGGTCCTCCCGATCTTTCATATCAATTGTTGCCTGCATACTGCCACCAATTGAAGCTTGTGAATCCTGGTACTGTAACAGCAATTAAGACAAATGGTGATGAACAATTCGAATATTGTTTATTGCTCTCAGTGCCTCCATTGTTGGGTTTCAGACTACCATACGACCTGCAATTTGTATAGATGCAACTCATTTGAAGGGTAAGTTTGGCGGTGTCATGTTTATTGCAGCGTGCCAAGATGCAAACAACCAGGTGTTTCCTCTAGCTTATGGTTGGGGTGATGTTGAATGCGAGGATTCATGGACTTGGTTTTTAAAGGAGTTGAAAAAGGCAATAGGATGCCCTGCGAATTGTATCATCATTTCCGATCGCAGTCCTGCAATCAAGGTAGCAATGGGTAAAGAGTACCCTGAAATAACACATGGGCTTTGTGGTTTTCATATGAACATGAACCTGAAGAACAGATTCAAAAGCCACGTTGTATGCAAATTGTTCCATGAAGCTTCAAGGGCACATCGACAATCAGAGTTCTTGGAGAAGATGCAGGAGTTGAGCCGTGTAAACAAACGAGCTTATGAATATCTAATGAGAGTTGGGCCTCATAGATGGTCTCGTGCGTACTGTCCGGTTAGACGTTACCGGGGGATGACTTCCAACATCGTTGAGTGCATGAACAATTGTTTGCGGCACGCTCATCAACTGCCAATAACAACGTTGGTTGAGTACATTAGAGATATGATGCAAAAATGGTTTCATGAACGACGTGAAGCCGCATTGAAAAATACAACACAACTGTCCCGGTGGGCTACCGAGAAATTAACGAAAAAGAATGAAAAATCACATAAGTACACGGTGCGCCCAATAGATCATGTAAATTTCAATGTGAAAGACGGTGAGAAAGATGGCTTAGTAAACTTATCTGAGAAGAGTTGTAGTTGTAGGGAATTTCAGAATGACCTATTGCCTTGTTGTCATGCATTAGCTGCTATAAGGTATATATTCTCGTACATATTTATATGCATTTGTTTATTAAGATTAAACATAACGATATTTGTTTTACTGTCTTTGTAGGTACTGTAAAAAAAAATTTGTCGACTTCAGTTCTGATTTCTATAAAACAAGCACCTGGTTGGAAAGCTATTCTGGTCTCATCTTCCCCGTTGGACACCCAACCGAATGGAATACTCCTGAGGAAGTACGTTCTGAAGTTGTTCTTCCACCAGAGTGGCGACCTCAAGCCGGTAGGCAGAGAAAGAAGAGGGTTCCATCTGCAGGCGAGCATGGTAGTAGGACTAGGTACTGTACCATATGCAGGAAATCTGGCCACAACAGACAAAATTGTCCAAACCCCCCGGCGGAGCAGCTAACAGATGTTCCGGACCCACATACGAATCCACAACCTCCACGACGTCGCAAGTGCAAGTCATGTGGACAAGAGGGACACAACATAAGGACGTGTCCAACCCGGCCATATGATAACCCTACTGATCCAGACATTGATGTTGAATGAGGTATGCTCCTACTTGAAGGGCATATTTGAAAAAAATGTTTAATTTCCTGTTAATTAATATATTTCTATGTTTACAGCAATTTTGAAGGGCATTGGATGGACGCCAAAAGATACGGAAGAAGAAGTTGGTGACATATTTTACTATTTTGTTTTTGAGGTTGTAAAACTCCCGATGGATCATACCTGAAGCAATGCAAGGACACGTTATGCACAATGAGATCTTCAATTTTAGTTTGTTTTATTGAACTTGTTTTGTGGTGTGGATGCAAAAGGGTACCAATAGGGAATTGATGCATTTTATATTTCTCAAACATTTATAATTAAACGATAAGTAACACATTAAAATGGAACTAAACTGGCAATAACATCTAAATGATCAACTACAATAGCTAAAATATCCGCAATGTAAATGAAACTTACTACAGTGGAGTGAAAATCAGAAGTTCTGAAAGATGTGATTGTTTAGTAAAAATCAAGCAGATGAGGCTGGCCTCCTCCTATGATACGGTCTGAGGCGTAATTCCTACCTAATGTCAGCTGCATCATTCCTCTGATGTCGCAACTCAGCCTCGAACAAGTCCATCCTCTTGTGGAGCCTTTCGGTTTGCTCCTTGATTTCCTTCACCGTAGATAAAATCAAGTCCAGCTTGGAACCACCAGAAACACCCTGATACTCCTCATCCTCATCATCAGAACCCAACTCAGCAGTCTCAAAATCAAACTCCGCACCAGTGTCCTCAGGACCGGACCCAGCGGCACTGGACTGACCTCCGGTAGTCCTCTTTCTCTTCTTCCCCTTTGTCTTGATGGCAATGTCCTGCCAAGATCTCAAATTTAGGTCGCCCATTGTGTTTGACCTTATCTCATCGGTGTTAAGCTCTGGCACTCCTTCCTTTTTCAGAAGGGTAGTGATAAGGCTGGGGAAAATAATAGGCTTCAACTTCGCAGCTGGACGCACATTTATCCTTCCAGCATCAATGATGGCATTTTGTATCACCTGCCCTATGTCTATCCTTGTATCTTTCAAAAAACAGTAAAGTAGGCAAGCCCGATGCTCACCTAAGGTCGTCCTGTGGAGTGCTGGCAGGAGGGAGAATGAGAGGAAAATATTCCAAAAAGCTAACAATTGGGGTAGCTCTGATTGCTTCAACTCGTGGTTGCTGTCCCAACGGTCATCCTCTGTCCCGCGGAGCGCCGCGGCTAGTGCTGGCTTCAACAAATCGTTACTACTGTACCCCCTCTTGTTGATATCAACATAATTCAAAGTGTTGAAGTGGTCATTGATCATCTCTGCCGTAATCCTAACCTCCACGTTTCTCACCAAGACTGGCCCGTCTTTCATCAATTTCTCTGGGTCCATGCTCGCATAAAACTCCTTCACAAGAGTGGTATTTGATATCCCCGGGGATTTTACAAAATCTCCCCATCCTCTTTATACCACAATCTCCGGGACCTTTGTGTGCTTGAGTTCATCCAAATAAATGCCCCTTTCAAAAATGATCTGAGCCGCATTAAGCCTGGCCATCCTCCCGGAGTATTCGCGGTTTCTCACACACTCTGCCCGATTCTGCGATCCTGACCCAACACTCCTTTTTGCAGCAGGAGTAGTTTTCTTTGCACAGGCTTTACCCATTTGCTGAACTTTGACGCTTGGAAAACACACACTAGGTAGACAAACGACATAAAATATACACCAAAAACTGTCAAGTACTATACTAGTATTGAATTGAAATTTATACATACATACATGACCAAACTGCAGTTACAATGCATCATACATGATCATACTGCAGTTACAATGTACACATTAATTAACACTAATACATGATTTTTAGCCCATGATTTCAGTTGTCTTGCAAGTTTTTACTTTTGGTGCAAATGAGAGACTCACAATATCATGTGAAAAAAAGGAGGCTTGATTTGAGTTGGTCAAAACATAATGAATTGAACCACTTGGTTTTAGAATAGTAAGTAAAGAAGAAATATATTTTTTCCTAATGCCTTGTGCAACTAAAAATCCCAAGGAATAACTAGTTCAGATCCAATTTATGTCATGTAGTTGAATTTGTTGATTTTCCTTGATTGCTGCCTAGTGTGTTTATTTTCCCATTAATTTGCTGGTCGGTCTTGGACCTCTTGGTAGATATTACAGATTATAGGAGCATCTAATGGTTAGCATTTACCAATTGTTTGTGTTCATAAACATTAACACAAGTGGTAAATTAGGTAAAAGCTAAACCCAAGTGTTTGTTAATCCATCTAAAAGCAGTTAGTTGTGGTGGTTATAATTGAATATCACTCACCCTACTAACTTTCTATCCCTTTTCTTACTCCTCCAAAGCTTTGAACAAATAACAACTGAAAAACATATATTCCAACAATGCACCTACTAGTAACTATTTGATGTTTATATGAATACTAACTGATAAGAATTTTATACAGTCGTGCAATCAATCTCGAGTTGGAAACTCACTCACGTTAAGCGGTTAAGGTCATGCAAAAAAAATGGCCACAATCCGATTTGCAAAGTTTTATTTATTAAGAACATATATATCAATTATTTCCAAGTTAATAGCATATAGAAAATGAAGTAACCATAAACAATTAATTAAAACTCCAAGAGAAAGAAAAAATCTCACCAGAACAGATGAAAATTACAGTATAACCCGAAAGAACACCACCAATCGAACACAATTCCTGCTATAATTCACAAAAGAAGACGTCCACTGCAAAATTCACAATAAAACCAAAAGAAATCAAATAAATCTGAGTGTTGAAATCCATTTGTGTTCAAATGTATCTATTATGGAAATCGTATGACTAATACCCAATCCAATTTGCCACAGTAAGACAAATAGGTTATTGAAGCCCCTAACCTATTTGATCAAGGTCGACCAAAACCCCCCAAAAACGAAACCCCCTAACCATACCAGTTCTAGGTCACGCCAAACCCCCAAAAACGAAACCCCCTAACCACACCAGTTCTAGGTCAAGCCAAACCCCCCAAAACGAAACCCCCTAACCTCTTTCATCAAGGTCGACCTAAACCCCCAAAACGAAACCCCCTAACCTATTTCATCAAGGTCGACCTAAACCCCCAAAAACGAAACACCCTAACCACACCAGTTCTAGGTCAAGCCAAACCCCCCAAAACGAAACCCCCTAACCTATTTCATCAAGGTCGACCTAAACCCCCAAAACGAAACCCCCTAAAACGAAACCCCCAAAAACGAAACCCTAACATGAAAATTTGAACAAATGTATGCCCTAACATGCTTCAATCACGAATTAATACAGGGTAGGAACCCAGTTGGATGTGAAAAGAAGAGATTTGGGAGAGAAAACACTTACCAATCGAGACTTCGAGGAATTCTGTTGAGAGGGATTTTTGAATTTTCAGAGCGAGGGAACTTAGGGAACTGAAGAGTCAGTCGCATAACTGATGTGTTTATCGTGTGTTTCACATATTACGCGGTACGCTTCAATGAACGTACCGCGTAATATGCTTGCTTGGCCAAAACGATGCCGTTTAAATTACCTGCACCAGCTCCAACGAAACAATCCTTTCCGCGGTTCGCATGCACGGTCGTATCGCGGACATGGGCAGAGGAGTCCAGATAAATGTAACGCGGTACGCACGCGGTTCATATTTGGGACGCGTACCGCGGAATATGACTGCGTGGCAAAAACGACGGCGTTTAAATAACTTCAAATGGATCAGACGAAAGAAGACTTTTACGCGGTTTGCATAGACGACCGTATAGCGTACATTGGCAGAGGAGACCAGACATATGTACCGCGGTACGCTCGCGGTTCATATTGACGAAACGTACCGCGGTTAATGCTTGCTTGGCCAACAAGCTGGCGTTTAAATAACTGTCATCAACTCCAACGAAACATGCCATTTACGCGGTTCGATTTCACTAACGTACCGCGTAGATTGGCAGAGGATTCAACATTCGTGGAACGCGGTACGATCGCGGTTCATATGGACGACGTGTACCGCAAATTGAAGCAGAAGTTACATATGTCCATCCCCGCGGTACATGTTACGCAATACGCATAAACGGAATTAAACACACCAGTTGAATTCAATTAAACACACCAGTTCAATTCAATTAAACACACCAGTTATATTCAATTAAACACACCAGTTCAATTCAATTAAACACACCAGTTATATTCAATTAAACACACCAGTTATATTCAATTAAACACACCAGTTCAATTCAATTAAACACACCAGTTATATTCAATTAAACACACCAGTTCAATTCAATTAAACACACCAGTTATATTCAATTAAACACACCAGTTCAATTCAATTAAACACACCAGTTCAATTCAATTAAACACACCAGTTCAATTCAATTAAACACACCAGTTATATTCAATTAAACACACCAGTTCAATTCAATTAAACACACCAGTTCAATTCAATTAAACACACCAGTTATATTCAATTAAACACACCAGTTCAATTCAATTAAACACACCAGTTATATTCAATTAAACACACCAGTTCAATTCAATTAAACACACCAGTTCAATTCAATTAAACACACCAGTTCAATTCAATTAAACACACCAGTTATATTCAATTAAACACACCAGTTATATTCAATTAAACACACCAGTTATATTCAATTAAACACACCAGTTCAATTCAATTAAACACACCAGTTCAATTCAATTAAACACACCAGTTATATTCAATTAAACAAACCGGTGGTAAACAGTTAAACACAACAATTCCATACTTACAAATCTGATTTTCAATAACAAATGTCCACTGGAAATTAATTTCACCATTCACATTTACTCTTGATCCATTTTCAAAAGACAGTCCTTTATCCTATCCCATTTTCCCACTGTAATTCATAAACATTATAAAACTTCATCATTCAAAACCATTCATGAAAACCATCAATCCAAAAATGGATAAAAGACTGTATACAAATCTACAAATCTACAAATCTATGGGAGACTTAAATGGAACACTATTGTTATATATGTTGAATGCAATTTCTTTTCGGAAGTTGGGCATATCCTTCTGTCCCCAGTTCCAATCAGCCAACTTCGTAATGGAGGTCTGTGCATACTTGCAAACAAAGACTCCACAGCTGGAATGGTCGACCTGTTTCGGCATAATTGCTCGGCCAACACTGAAAATACTTCCTCGTGGTATTTCGCTCCTATTTGTATAGAAACCACATTTGTTCAAAATGCTAGGAAGAAGTCGCCTAAGGGGCATCACTTGTTTGAAACGCTCCTTATGATTGCTCTTTTTCTTTGCCCCAGTCGGATCACATATGGAAACGTGACGGTCAAGTAGATCGACCTTGCATAAAATCCAATGGCCATCGGGGTCCCCAACACAACACGGAATCAACAACTGCATTTCAATTGCAAATCAGCATACTTATGAATAAAAATATATGTACACAGTCACATAGAGTAAAAATAATTATAATTTGTAGTAGGAAATTGTCTGAACTCACTTGTGTATACAACCACCATGGTTGTCCCCAGCCCGGTCTGCCACCACAACCGTATTCAATCCAATCTGGCGGACATTCGTAAGCAAGTGCATCGAATGAAGTTTCGGCTTCAGGATCCGCTTCCATTATCCTTTTCCATTCCAGATTTAGTTTTGTCTGAAACAAACAACAATTGTGACTCAATGAAAATTGAAATCATACATACGTTATAGCCAATAAAGTTAATTGTCAAACTCACATAAAGTTCCGAAGACAATAAAACAAAGCTATGTCTGAAGTTTTCCGGGTCCGAATCCCGCCATTTTGCCAATAAGCTCATGTATGCATCAATGTGCTGTATCAAACAACGGATACACGATGACGAAAACAAAGATAGAGAAAGATAAAATTACCATCAACAAGATTTAGACTTACGTCAGTGGACAACCAGTTCTTCGGATCTTCTAATTCCAAGAAAAATGACTGATCAACGGACTCCTCTGTTCCAACGTTTCGCCTGAAATGAACATAAACATGAAATCGTTTCAATTTTGTTCATAATAAACCTCAACATCTAAAAAAGCCTATATTTACAACAACATACGGAGCTAATTTATGTTTCTTCTTGAATGCCTCATATTTGCGCTTGTAACTTTCACGTTTCGCCTCAGATGCCCGTGTTGGATCAATAAATGGAGACTTGCAATATGTGGATCGCATCCTAAATCGGATTGATCGATCCTCCTCCGTAGCGTAGTCGTAACCAAACATCGTATCTCCACTTGCAAGCACTGAACCAGCCACCTCCTTCTCAACAGTGGGAGCCACATCCTTCTCAGCAGTGGGAGCCACATCCTTCGCCCCCGAGATACCCACCTCCTCAACATGCAACCTCTGATCTGTAACATCGGTCAAAGGTGCCTACAACACACAATAATGACATTCACAGCTCTTCTTCATTTCTATATCACACCAATAATACATGTAACAATATAACATATAACCATTAAACACAAGTGTGATACCTCTTTGTTGCTTTCACCACGGGTCGACTGCTGCACCAGTGCTTTCACCTCCCGTTTTACAATGCGTTCCATCTCATCCGGGAGTGCCTTCACTGCCTCCAACAATTCAGTGATCCTATCACCACCCTTAAGTGGGGGAGCTTGCTTAAAGGATAACCGAGTCCGATGTGGTGGGGGAGTTCGGTGTAGCATGTCTTCAAGAGGGGTAGGTGTATACCCCGGTGTAAACTGCTCATGAGGTGTAGGTGGATAGCCTGCTGTAAAGTCTTGACCGGTACGTGCATATGTTGTTGGAGAGTGGATTGGATCTTCTTCATCAAGAATAGTGATTGGGACTGATTTCCTCTGCTTCTTCTTCGCAGATGTCTTTTTCTTCTTTTTTGGTGCCTTCCGCTTCACTGCAGTTTTCCGTGCTGGTGCTCCATCACCTCCATCACCTCCATCACCTCCATCCCCCATCACCCCCATCACCCCCCATCATCACCATCATCATCACCATCATCATCCTTTTCCAATTCCACTGGAGGTATGAATTGTGGACCCACCGACATATCAAAGTCAACTCCGACCATGTAATCTTTTTGCAACTCATCATCCGTTGCCTCTAATACCTCCAACACTTGAGCCTGCAATAATGTCATAATAATAAAGGCCTAAGATATTGTAAACAATTTCATAAATATATATATGTGTATGCAAATTACCCACCTCCCCACTTCGAATATTAGCTTCGAGCTCTAACATCTTGTTGACAAAATTACGAGGCCTCTTCTGCATCGTCCAACGCCTTATCCTAGGCAAAGTATGTTCTAATCTCGAGCCAAACTCCTTGATCAAATTCTGTATAGCCTCCATCGCCCATACCTGAAAATGACAACATAAGACAACTATAAAACTTAATAACTTTTAACCTACAACCCAAAAGCAAATAAACAAATAAAGTAGTCGGAACTAACCTCAATAGCCCAGGGGAATCCGTATAACCGGTATCTGACCTTGGCATTCGTTTTTTTGCTGTTTTTCCATCGAAATCCATGCCTAATGTAGTGGATCGTCATCTTGAATACATAAGAGCCCCAAGCAAAAGAATTGAAAGCATCTAGATCATCAACCAAATTAAAAAGCCAATTGCTGACTTTTTTATCATATGGCTGAGCAAACAAAACATTGTTTGCTATCACCACAAGTGCCATCTTCAACGCATCATCGAGCTCTTGAAAGTTGCGTGCTAAAAGACAATCATACACTGTGGACAATTTCAATTCACGGCCTTCTTCTCCAGGCCAATACCTTTCCTGGATGCCGTTTGCATTTCCCACGTACGGCGTGTTTATGATGTCTGAGAGTTCGCCGAAACGTAGACCAGTAACCAAGCAAAATTCTCTCTGTCCAAATCTTGTCTTTTTCCCACCTACCGACATAAACAACTCGTTCTCGGTTGCACCATCTACTGTAATTTGCCTCAACAGTAGACTGTGCACAATCTGAGCTGAAAACAACCAAATTGTAGGGAAGTTGCTGAATTGCTTGAAACAACTCGTCATGAATTGATTGTGCATCCCTTCCTCACGTAAGATACCCTCTATCGTAGGTAAGTTCTTCAACTTACAACCGACGTTGATTAATGCTCGTGGATTCCATTTATTCCTTTCTACCTTCAGAGAATTGTCATAATCGATGTTTTCCATCTGCACAATTCAATAACTTGGGTTCAATTAACAAACAACACCAGTAAATAAATATTGAACACACCACTTCAGAAAAATTAAACACACCAGTACAAAACATTTAAACACACCAATTGACAAAATTAAACACACCAGTTCAAAACATTTAAACACACCAGTTCACAACCCAATTAAACACACCAGTTCAAAATATTAAACACACCAGTTCAAAAAATTAAACACACCAGTTATATTCAATTAAATACACCAGTTCAATTCAATTAAACACACCAGTTCAATTCAATTAAACACACCAGTTATATTCAATTAAACACACCAGTTGAATTCAATTAAACACACCAGTTGAATTCAATTAAACACACCAGTTATATTCAATTAAACACACCAGTTGAATTCAATTAAACACACCAGTTGAATTCAATTAAACACACCGGTTGAATTCAATTAAACACACCAGTTCTATTCAATTAAACACACCAGTTCAATTCAATTAAACACACCAGTTATATTCAATTAAACACACCATTGCTATTCAATTAAACACACCATTGCTATTCAATTAAACACACGCTTGCTTTTCAATTAAACACACCATTGCTATTCAATTAAACACACCAGTTATATTCAATTAAACACACCATTGCTATTCAATTAAACACACGCTTGCTATTTAATTAAACACACCATTGCTATTCAATTAAACACACCAGTTCAATTCAATTAAACACACGCTTGCTATTCAATTAAACACACCATTGCAATTCAATTAAACACACCTGTTCAATTCAATTCATTTAAACACACCAGTTGTATTCAATTAAACACACCAGTTCCCCTCAACTTCCAAACCTAACCTACAAACAATTTTCTCAGATCTGGGTCTATTCTCATATGCCACCAAAACCAAAAGACCAAGAACCCTAACACACCCTTGAACCCTAACACACCCTTGCATTAAACAAAACGAGGGAACCAAAAATATTTAAAAAAAAAAACAACTCTATTTGAAATCAAAATCAAAATCAAAATCAAAATCATATTCCAAATCGAAATAAAAAACAACAACATACATTTAAATCGAAATCAACTCAAATCCAAATCTAAATCGAAATAATATTCGAATTCAAAGTCGTAATCCAATTCAAATCTGAAATGCACAAATGCAACCAAAAATAGATATATAAAGGATAAACCCTAAAAAAAAAATGCACAACTCCAAACCTTTTCGTTTCAATGCCGTCGTCGAATCAATGTCGGGGTCGAATCAAACCGGGTTGGGCACTCGTTCGTCTTCACCGTCGTCGCCTTGCTCGTCGGGGTCAGGTCGAGGTCGTCTCTTGGTCGTCCCTCCGTGTGAACCGTCGTCGTGGTCGGGTCTTCGTTGTCTTGGTCGTCGCCGGAACTTGGAGCTCGTCGAAACTTATTGCTCGCCGGAACTGGTTCCTCGCCGGAACAGGTTGCTCGCCGGAACTGGTCTCCTATTTAGGTTTCACTTTGTCTTTGCCTTTTCAACTTTTCTTTTACTTTTGTGTTTTCTGTTTCATTTGTTTTTTAATTTTGTTTTGTTTTTAAATTCCTTTTTACTGAAGGGTAATTCAGTCCGAAAAGTGGATATTTTGACAAAAACAATAAAAACAATCATTATGGACAAAAACAATAAACTCACTAATTTTTTGGCTATTTATGCAGTTCACCCTATATATATATATATTTGGTTTTCCTAGCTATCAGTGCACACATATATAAGGAAAACATAATACATCTAAATCTAAACGTTAGTTTTATTCGACGGTTAGATCGATTTGAATGTTGAAAAAATATGTAAAATAAATAAATACATATATTAAAAGAGAAGATAATATTTTTTTACAGTGATTTTTGGATTACGAAAATAACCACGCGTCCAATAGCATTAATACGATTAACAACTAATTGTAAAGTAAAAAAAGATTAAAAAAAATTGAAAAAAGAAAAAAGAAGATAAAATTTGATCATGCAAGACACAAGATTTTTCCTGGAAAACCCAAAGGGGGAAAAAACCACGGTTGCCGAAGACAGAGATGGAAGGATTTCACTATGTAAGAATGGATTACACACTCAATCTCTCTTGCACTCTTACTGTTATGCGTTTATATATATACATATATATATATATGGGTCATTCTTCAATGCAACATTACACGATACAATAGTGTGTTATCACATATGATTGCATGTGATCATAAATATATATAATGTTATCGTATATGAATTGCACGTGATCATACAATTAAATTATTGTGATCACATGTTAGAACATGCAATCACATATTAGTTGATGTGGTTATACCAAAGAAGACATTATCACAATCTAAATTTTCTATGTTGCATCAGGTAACGTTGCACCCAAGGCAACCCTATATATATACATAGTGATTGTTGACGGTGATTTTTGGATTTAGAAATAATCACATGTTGAACAACGTTATTGCAATCTATCGACTGAACTGTTAAATAAGAAAATAGAATTTAAATGCACAATACACAAGATTTTACATGGAAAACCCTAAAGGGAAAAACACCACGATTGTCGGCGACGACGAGGGAAAATTTCACCATGTAAATACGGGTTACATACTCAAATCTCTCTTATACTCTCTATACTACGCGTTTTCATTCGTATACATAATGGCATTTTAAGGGTATATTTATACATGTATAAAACCCTAATTCTTAGTGTACAAGTAACACTACAAGAAAAAGGGACATCTACCACAGGCACCACTCCCGTGGTAGGTAGAGCTATTATGGAAAATCGGGTTTTCGACTATGGGCATTGCCCGTTTTAGCTAACATATCAACCACGGGCAATGCCCATGGTTGATGCCTTACGTACAATGGGCAATGCCCGTGGTTGATGCATTTGGTATAATAGGCAATGCCCGTTGCCACGGCCTGCAAGATCCAAAGTTCGAATTCTAGCCAAGGAGCCAAACAAGTCCACAACAATGCCAAGTTGCTGGAAAACTCTAGAGATTTCCACACACTTCAAGCATGGATGGAAGTCTCTAGCCACAAAGCTTTCTAAGTCATTCTTGCACATGCTTGTAGGAAGGATCTAGATACATGTACATATCTAGACACATGTAGGAATATTCTAGATTTGTGTAGATACTTGTATAGAATTCAAGAGACATGTAAATACATGTAAAGAATTCTAGATAGGCGTAGAACATTCTGGAGGCAAAACCTCCACCATTGGATCAAATTGATCATAACCGTCCATTGAAGAGGTGGACAACTATAAATAGGTAACTCTTCTCATTTGTAAGGCAATCTAAGCCTACTAGCATTCAAGCCTTGTAAAGTTCTCTTGTTAAGCAATACAAGTTTCCATTACATTTCCAACCAAGCTCTTCCAACCCTTTTCTCTAGTCTCTCTTTTGCATTTGAGAGTGACAAGCAAGCATTTTAAGGCTTACTTAGCAACGTTCATCTGGAAGTTGCCTAAGTGCCGCACGGGATCCGCTGCGTAAATCTAAGCTGGTGACAATTGGTATCAGAGCCTTGTCAAAGCAACCACAGCTAGTTCGCGAAACAATGGCGTCCGACAGCGAAGTTGCTACTAAAGCGGAGGAGCAAGCACGGGGTCGTGGCGAGCAACCCTTCCACACCAAGCGAAGCAAATCCAAGGGTCCGTCCAAGGATGCCTTGGAAGCTCGGATGGTTGGCTTGGAAGACACCCTCTCAGGCATGCAGGCTAACTTAAGTGATGTCATTGACCGTCTTGATGGCCTAGAGGTGGATTATGGCGAAATCACCAAGGCAACCAAGGCCACCATCCGAGAGTTCCAAAAGGGTGTCAAGGAGGATACATGCTTCCTCACCCAGGAGCTCCGCAACCTTCGCACCTTCGTAGAGCAAGAGTTGCGAGCTATACGTGCGGAAGTGAAGGAAATTCGAACCGAATGGGCTTTGCATCGGAATAGCTCATCCGTCAGCTTTGGTGCCACCATAAGCACCAACACCATCCATCCACTTACAGCGGCAACCGAAAAGCCATGGAGGTGGAAAATTTTCTCTTTGGCTTAGAGCAATATTTCAAGGCCAAAGGAGTTAGGGACAACACGACCCGGATCACCAATGCTCCCACATTTCTTCAGGATTCTGCCCAACTATGGTGGCGACACAAGCATGGTGACTCCATCAACCCCATCACCACTTGGGATGAGTTCAAGAGGGAACTCAAGAAGCAGTTCTCTCCGACCAATGCCGAAAAGGAGGCACGCTGCTGCCTCCGTCGCCTCAAACAGTCGAGATCCATCTCCGACTACATCAAGGAGTTCACCACCCTAATCCTTGATATCAAAGACATGTCCGACAAAGACAAGCTCTTCTACTTCATGGATGGCCTTAAAGATTGGGCAATAGTGGAGTTGGAAAGGCGGAATATGCAAGACCTCAACACAGCCATCGCCGCAGCAGAATCGCTAGCCGACTACACCTAACCTAAAGAACAGAAGGATAACCATGAGAAAAATGGGGGAGAAGAGTCCAAAGACCTTGATCGCAAGGACAAAGGGCACTCCAAGTCGACAATGGTGACAATCAGCAAGACAAGTCTAGTGGAGGCAAGCCAATGGTAATCAAACCAAGGAGTTCATGCTTCATTTGCGATGGGCCACATTGGGTACGTGATTGCCCAAAGCGGAAAATGCTCAATGCCATGGTCACCCAACTTGAGGAAACCAAGACATCCGAAGGCTAAGCAAGCATGGGATCCATCCAATAGATCTATGCGATCAATGGGCGAGCCATGCCTCCAACGCTTGTCAAGAAAGGCCTTATATTCGTGAAGGCTACCATCAAAGGCAAGCAAGTTCGTGTGATGCTCGATACTGGGGCAATGCACAACTTCATCTCGGTGGACGAAGTCAAACGACTTGGCCTTCATGTCACCAACAAATAAGGTGCTATCAAAGCCGCCAACTCTCTGGTCAAGCTAATTGATGGCATTGCGAAGGGCGTCACTGTCCACCTAGGACCATGGAGCGGAAAGTTGGATTTCTCCGTAGTCCCCTTAGATGACTACCAAGTGGTTCTAGGCATGGCGTTCTTCGACCAAGCCAACGCTTTCCCCCTTCCTGCTTCTAGCTCATTTAGCATCATCAATGGAGGCAAAGCAATCACTATCCAGGCAGAGTGCGTGACCAAGCCAAAAATTAAGACACTATTCGCCATTCAGCTCGTGGAGAACCCAAGTTCTCCCACCTCTTTGAAAGACAACAAGCCAACCAAAGGCGTTTCGAAGAAGAGGAATCGTGCAAGCCGTGGGAAGTGATGATCGAAGAAGGAGGCACTACAAATGCCGAACAACCATTCCAACAACGCAAGCCCACTTGCACAAAACCAAAGGAGTTAACGCAATGTAACATGCATTCAACTCCCAACACAAAAGCAATCCTTCACGAGAGGTTTCCCAGCCGAAGTCCACTCATCCGAAAAAGCCAACCCGTGGCAGACCCCAGCATACACGGCGCACACGCGACAAGGAAGTCGCTAATTCGGGTGGGGGAGGATGTCATGGCCCGTAAGATCTAAAGTCTGAATTCCAGCCAAGGAGCCGAACAAGTCCACAACAAGGCCAAGTTGCTGGAAAACTCTAGAGATTTCCACACACTTCAAGCATGGATGGAAGTCTCTAGTCACAAAGCTTTCTAAGTCATTTTTGCACATGCTTGTAGGAAGGATCTAGATACATGTACATATCTAGACACACGTAGGAATGTTCTAGATTTGTGTAGATACTTGTATAGAATTCAAGAGGCATGTAAATACATGTAGAGAATTCTAGATAGGCGTAGAATATTCTGGAGGCAAAACCTCCACCATTGGATCAAATTGATCCTAACCGTCCATTGAGGAGGTGAACAACTATAAATAGGTAACTCCTCTCATTTGTAAGGTAATCCAACCCTACTAGCATTCAAGCCTTGTAAAGTTCTCTTGTTAAGCAATACAAGTTTTCTTTACATTTCCAACCAAGCTCTTGCAACCCTTTTCTCTAGTCTCTCTTTTGCATTTGAGAGTGACAAGCAAACATTTTAAGGCTTACTTAGCAACGTTCATCTGGAAGTTGCCTAAGTGCCGTACGAGATCCGCTGCGTAAATCTAAACCCGTGACACTGTAGTAGAAATCGTTTGTACAACGGGCATGGCCCATGGTAGATGTTGGATTTTTTTATATAAAAAAAATTATAAAAAAAAAAAGAAGTTATTTTATTGAATTTGTACTACCATGTTATTGGAAATAGATGGAAAAATTAAACATGTTCCAAAGCATTCAATACCATAATATATATATATATATATATTAAATTTAAAAATCCATAAACATTAGATTTAAAATCCTCAAGTACCAACATTCTACCATAAACATTCAATTAATTTAAAAGTCCACAAGTCCTAACATTAAGTTAACCTATAGTATTCACTGAAATCCTAATAGTTAACTATTTATTTTGATGGCCAAGCAATATAACTGCCTCTAGCGTCTTCAAGAATATGTAGATCACTAGTATGGTGCATCAAAGGAACCTTGATCACCAATATCTTCTTCATACAAACTCTCTAGCAATATGGTCTAAGTAGGGGTGGACCCACCTTAAAGCCTGGTGGGGCCCGTGCCCTACCTCAAATTTTTTTTTTAAAAAATGATTTTGCTTTCAATTATATATATATACACACACACACATAATAAATAACAATAATGATAACAAAACACCTCTTAGTAAAACTGGTATTTCGTCACTTTTGGTATTGGTGGTGATGGTGGTTCAAGTCCCACCATTTACTTTTTCAAGGAAAATGTATATCTTATTTTACAAATTTAATTTTATATTGTAATTTTAATAATTTTTATGCCTTTTTTATTTTACTATCTTTTCAAATTTCTTTCTCAAATTTTCATCTTATTCTAAAACAAAACAAGTTATTTTCTCTTTTTCGTCATTGTCAACTTATTAGCTACTTTCAATTTGTGATTACTTAATTCAATTTATTTTATGTTAAATTATCTATTATTTTGAACTTTTATTATTTCTAATAATTTTAGTTTCCAATCAATAAACCCTAAAATCTCAAATTTTAATTTATTATATTAAAGTAGTCCATCTATTATTATGATTCATTTTATTTTATTCTTGGTATTTTTTTTTTTTATATAGTTTTAATTTATTTCGAATCAATAAATCAATAATTTATCAATAATTAGAAGAATAAAAAAATCAAAAACATGTCTAGTAAAATTTATTAATTGATTATTTTTGTATAAATTTTAAGTGAATTCATTGTAAACATAAAAAAATAAAAAAAATAAATAAATAATTCTTATTATAAAATTATATTGTAATTTGTTATTTTAAGAAGAATAAATATTGTAATTTTATTTTTTATGTTATTTTTCTTGTTATTATTTAATTTTTAATGTTGTGTTTCTTGTTTTGCTTTTTTTTTTTTTTTGAACGTAAAATTATTTAGTTCATCTTGAGTAGGTGTTCTATTTGTTTTATTTTATATAAGAGTAATGCTAGACGTCCCAATTTTTTTTTCCCAAATTCTGTCACAAATGATGTGGTATGTGAGGTGTCAACATCATATCAGTTACCATATAATCTCATGATTTATAAGATATTAACACCTCAAGTGTCACATCATTTGGGACAGAATTTGGGAAAAAAAAATTGGGACATCTAGCATTACTCTTTATATAAACTTCAGTATATCATCAATTTTTCTTTATGTAAAAAAAACTCATTTTACTATGATCTTAATTTTTAATATTTTTTTTTAATATAATTTTTATTTTGTTCTAGTGCCCCACCTGGTTAAAATTCATGGGTCCACCACTGGGTCCAAGAATCATGTGATGAACTGATGCTTTTGGATCGATGCAATCAATTTCAGCTTCTGCAACTTTTTCTCCACTACCAATCCAATGCAATAGTTTGCATTTATTACTATTTTGTTGTGAATTGTTCATTTGACTTGAAAAAACCCCATTTTGTGACTAACATAAACACGCAAAACAAAAGTATTAAGACAATATATATCATAATGTATCTAAAAAATATTTAATTAAATTGTTTTTTAATAAAAATTACCTTCAAAGAAGATTCAACAATTTTCACTCTTTTACTATTTCCCTCCAGATTTGAAGCACTTGAATATTGTGGCTAAAAAAAACGCTTTTAGAACAATTAAACATTCAAAATCAAAACATGAATATGAAAATTTGGTTTTATATTATTTACCTGATGATGCATATTAGAAGAATGTGTTATTTCTTCTATTGTAGCTCCTATAACATTAGCCTGAAATTGAGATGTACTTAATAAGAATCAAAATAAAAAATATCATATGCATATATAAAAATCGAGGTGTACTAAAAAATAATAATTTGTTATTACCTGCATATTTACGAATGCAGTTTGCAATTCTGTGACTAGTTTTCTAAGATCATTCATCTCTTCATGAAGTTGCATCGTTGTTTTTTTACCAATCATGACTACTTGTACTTTTGTTGGTGTTACACCAAAACCAAGCCCTCGAACTCGACTTGGATACTCCCTTCCTAGAACTTGAGCTACAACATCATCTCTAATTATTTTCGGGCCATCTATAGCAAGCATCTCCATTTCTTTCTACATATCAAGCAAGATAACAATTACATGACAATAACAAATAAATATAATAAATTTAAATTACATTACACAATATAAAAAATAACTTATCATACAATCATTTCTCAAACATTTTCGTTTACTGGTGTTCCCTGCGTAATTTTTATATCTCCAAAATACTTAACAGAATTGGGACATTATGTGTGGTTTGCCTATTAATATATTTTTACCTGTTCTTAATTTGAAGTGGTCAATTTTTTAATTTTTTTTTTTTTAATTTTTTTTGTTATATATCTTGTTCATAATCAAACAAATGGGCTGTAGAGTTGAAATTTTTTAGGTCCCATAAAGTGATTAATTAATGAACAAATGATTGGATGTTCAAGACTAACACTAATCTAATTTCTCTCTCACTATCTATGTATCTGTAACTACTTATTACTATATCTAACTTCCTCTGTACCAACGCATCAATTAAACTAATGGAAACAATTAAGCAATGCTAGTGAAATAACAATGCATAGATGATTACATCAATTACTCTCATATTACACAATACATACAAACCTTTACTTTAAGCTCAAATGCCTAACTTTAAGCGTTTACATTACTATCTAAATAACACTCAAACAGAGGTTGAATTAATCAGTTTTAACATCAATAACATTTCCAAAAACAAAAACATTTCTAGGTATAATTTAGAATTGAACCAAAATTTCTAACTTAACTTCAAATTACACAAAAAAGAAAAAAAATTCAAAAAGATGCAACAATTATTGAAATCAACAACAACTGCAGATATAATAGAGAAAATTTAAAATGATATCCAAGTTGAAACTTTCAGGCATTAAATCCAACATGACTATATACAACTCAAAATAATGAAATTACCTATCTTGTAATTCACAAAATTCAGATCAGAGATTGATGAGCTAATTGGAGAAGCCAAATTGCATCTTATAACAACATCCATAAACAAAATCAAAACCCTCTTATATGTATACATTCCACATAGAAATAATCTTCAACCGAATTTTTAAAAACTGGACATCGTTTGGAAAGAAAAAAAAAAATTGTCAACAATTGCTGCAAAACAAGTGTGGTTTGGATCGATATTTAAGGCAAGTTCTTTAAAACCAACTTATATAAATAAAATATGGCTGCAAGCTGTTTAATTTTGCTAGAATCAGGTATTTTAACTATCATTTTTTATACGGTGAGTCTCATGCCATTTCATTAAAATTTGCTGGAATCGATGTAATGTACCAATTGTATGAACAAAATAATAAAAGAGATATGTAAATAAAACATGCAAGTGAGAAGGACAAATAGTGGACCTGGTAACAGATAAACAAAAATATATAAAACAAATAAAAGGGAAACATGGAAACATGACTTTTGCTACTCTGAACCAGACTTACCAAGAAGATAATATATAATATAAAGAAACAGACGCACCAAGAAGCTTGATTATGCTACTGTGAAGGCTTCGGCAAATGAGTGATAGCCTATCGTAAAGCTACTACAACTCAAGAGACCATCACAACTTCCGCTGGGAGATGAGGATGTCTCTGCAACGGATGGTGGATTGTCAGGAGGTGGAAAAGGAGGAGTTGAATTTTTTGGAGAAGAAGTTGATAAGACCACCGTACAATACAGAATAGACCGCAGTTGTAGATTAACCACAGATAAAGTACCCAATTTTATTTGCTTTCTACGAACTCTTTAGATTACATGTCTCAAACTGAATTCCTTTGTATATGACATTCATATACTCAAGTTGAGATTATACTACAAGAAAAACTACTTTTGTTGACAGTTATTTCTTGACGGTTTTGAAAAACTGTCAAGAAAGACAATTGTATATTATATAATATATTATATTATTATATTATTATATATAATATATATTAATATATTATATATTATACTATTATATATTATATTATTATATATATTATATATTATTACATATATTATATAACATATATAATATAATATATTTATATATTATTTATTTATATATTATATAATATATTTATATATTATAAATTATATATTTTTTATATATTGTATAATATATATTATAAATTATATATATTATATATATTATATTATATAATATATATTATATATATTATATATAAATAATATATATTATATATATTATATTAAATAATATATATTATAAATTATATATATTATATATTGTATAATATATATTATAAATTATATATATTATATTATATATTATATATTATTATATGTATTATATATCATATATATGTATTTTATATTATATATTATGAATGTTTTATAATTAAGGGTATTTTGGTCAAAATACAGTTAACTCAATTCCATTCCGTTGTTAAACAATATATATAATAATATATTTATATAATATAAACATATAATATATATTATTTAATAAATATATAATATATATATTATTTAATATAATAATATAATATATATTACATAAATATTATAAATATAATATATATTATATATTATATTATATTATATTATATGTATTATATATAATATATATGTATTTTATAATTAGGAATATTTGGGTCAAAATACAGTTAACTCAATTCCATTCCGTTGTTAAACAATATATATATAATAATATATTTATATAATATAAACATATAATATATATTATTTAATAAATATATAATATATATTATTTAATATAATAATATAATATATATATTATAAATATATATTATTTAATAAATATATATATATTATATTATAAAACATTCATAATATATAATTTTTTATTTATCTTTAATATTTTTTTTAAACTTTTACTTCCTATTTTCAACACCAAATAAAATCCCGATATAGATTTATTTTACAGTAAGATATCGGTTTTTGGGCAAACCGATATTGGATAAGTAAAATTTTAAATTTAATAAATTTACTTTTAAATCATTTATTTTTAAAAAAATTCAAAAAAATAATTTTAAAAAAATTGTTTATTTATTTTGCACCCTCTTGTTTCATACTAAGAGACACATTAATTATCCAATTACCCATATAAATTAGTAATCTGAGTCTTGCATTTATTCATTAAATTGTAAGATGTATGTTGAGAAATATCTCCCGTGTAGTGAAAGTTGCATTCCAAGTCATGCTTATTACAACTGATGTCACTAGTTTCCTATAGGTAATGTTTGGTTGGATGAAATGGAATGGAATGGAAAGAAAGTCATTCCATTCGTTTGGTTTGTTAAAATGCAATGGAATGGTGATTTCATTGGAATAGGGATTCCACCATTTTGGTGGAATGGGCATTCCATCCAAAAACCAATGGAAAATCATTTCATTCTAAACTAAAATTTATATTCCATAAATATCCTCATATGCCCCAACTCCATTACAAAAATACCCTCAGCTCCTTTCCAAAAATAATATATTATATTAATGATATATAAATATATTTTTTATATATATGTACTATATATTATATTATTATATATAGTATATAATAAATATGTATTATATTAAATGATATATAATTATATATATAATATATTTTTATATTTTATTATTATTATCCATAATATATCATGTTATTATACATTTATAATTAGGGGTATTTTGGTCAAAATACAGTTAACTCTATTCTATTCCATTGTTAACCAAACAAAATAATATTGATTCAGAGATTAATTCTAAAGTTCCAACCAAATAAAAAACTTAGTTTTCCTTTTCTTTGCATTTGCATTCTTATTCTCATTCTCATTCCCATTCCCATTCTCATTTTGATTATCATTCCACCATATAACCAAACGTGACAATAGAGTATTGACCAATAACTCGACTATATATGCTTTAAAAAATATAATTTTATTAAAAGTTTTAATAAATATTTTTAAATATATGTCTATCGTATAAATTAGAATTTTGATTAGTTGAATAAATTTAAATTTTTCTAACAAGGTTTTTTTTTTTATTTCTAACAACTCATATAGTTTATATATAAATATTGTTCAATTGCTAACACATCAAAGGTTGTAGTCAAGTGGTACAACGGTCCGGCGGCCAGTGCTGGTTGGTGGGGGGTGGTCCGGCTGGAGGTATTGTATAAATATAAAAAAATTATTTAATTAAATATTAAATAATAACAGTTTTTAATTAAATATTATAAATATTATATACATATGTTGATAGTTTATAACTGTTAAGAAAAATAAAAAATAAAAAATACTTTCCTTGACAGTAGCATTACATCTAACAATCTTGGATGTTAGCATATATAATATAAACGTATGAGTAAATTTATTTGAATGAAATAACTACTTCTTTTATTATTGAATTTATAACATTTACAAATTACATGCTAAAGGGAGAAGTGCGATTGTTGTTGGAGGATTTGGAGAAGAGAAATGGCAAGGCGAAGGGAGGTCGAGATGAGGGGTCGAAGAGGAGGAAGTCATCAGAATTTCACATGAGGAAGATGGTGATTTTAGGGTTTTTCAATTTCACGACTTCAAGCAAATTTGGGGATTTGTTTATTTGACACTTAATATTTATATAGTGCCAATAGCCATGGGCTCTAATGTGTTTGTGGTGATTATAAAAATTCTCCACCACAAGCCCAAAAATGCACTTGTTTGTTAAATATTATCCACCGCATAGCGGTGGCCTCCAAATATAGAGGAAATAGGGGTATATAGCACTTTTTCAAAATGGATTTGTGTAACTACAACCACTTTAATAACTCATGTTTTAATAGCACCAAAAATGGAATTTGGACAAAAATACCCCTCAGCTTCTTTTCTTTTCTCTTTTCTGTCCTTCATCTTCTTTCTTCTTCTTTTTCCCCAAACCTCCATTAATGGAGCTTCAATGGAGGTGTCACCATCGACCGGCGAGTTGATGGACAAAACCACCGGCAAAACGTCCGTCGTGCGCCACCGATTGTAACAGAAGTATCCATTTTCAATTTCGAGCTGTATGGAGAGAGAAACGAAGCCAAACCCGAATAGTTTTTGAACCTTCATCGTCAGATCTGCGATGATCCGTCGTGAATCTGACGAAACCGATGGCACCAATGAACTCGACATCGTGCAATCTTCCAGATCCGACTATCTCCGGAGTCAACCGGTGCCGTCGTCGGCACTGTCACCATTGATGGAGGTCGAACAGAATAAGTCTCGAACAAACTGGGATTAAGTCTCAAAACGCATCAATAAGTCTCGAAAATGTCACAATAAGTCTCGAATTTTCGAGAAAAAAAAAAAGCAACAAACTGGGATTAAGTCTCGAAACGCATCAATAAGTCTCGAAAATGTCACAATAAGTCTCGAATTTTCGAGAAAAAAAAAAAAGCAAAGGAAAAGAGTAAGTGGGGGTATTTTGGTCTCATCACCTATTCTGGTGCTATTAAAACATGACTTATTAATGTGGTGCTATTTGCACAAGCCCTCCCCCAAAAAGTGCTATTTAATTTTTGAACCCTCCAAATATATGATAATTTTATTTTAATTTATTAAATGATGATATAAATCTATTTTAATTTTAATTTTATTGTTTTTTATTTAGGGGGACAAAATAGTCTTTTCATATAAAATTTAACATAAAAGTTAACCTTGATAGTTTAGAAAACCTACTTTGATAAAATAGGGATGTTATTGTGAAACCATTGCACTTAATTGATATTTTGTTAAACAACGAGGAAGATGTTGATATTTTTCTAAGGATGGCAATGGGGCGGGGTGGCCCTCCCCAAACCCTGTTGTTAGGTCAATAAATGTTATATTTGAGACCTCTAATTCATATGTTTTGTATTATGTTCTTGAGTGAAATTGGATATTTTAATGTGTTTGTTAAGAATGTGTAGAAGATAGCTCTTGTGTTGAGTTTGAAGATATAAAAAGTTATTTTAGAGAAGTTTAGAGGAATGCTCAAGAAGATCGTTCAACTTGTGAAGACCATATCTCTCTCCACATATCAAACCAGGATGTGAGCCATATATTTTCGGAAAAGCCTCATATGTTTAGTTTCCATTGCACTTTACGGCCCGTCAATCCAACTTTCCTATAAGAAGTTATGACCATTTT
The DNA here is from genome assembly GCA_954870605.1 of Acer campestre. Classification (NCBI taxonomy): domain Eukaryota; kingdom Viridiplantae; phylum Streptophyta; class Magnoliopsida; order Sapindales; family Sapindaceae; genus Acer; species Acer campestre. The sequence continues at coordinate 31,121,340 of OX940801.1, forward strand.
AGTGACTGAAGGTCAGAGTTGTCAAAAATGGAACATTAAATGTCACTAATGACCATGACGAACGAAAATCTTTCCAGTGAATGTCGCTACCGACCATGACGACAGTTAGGTAGCAACAATACATTCCTTAGCGAGAAAGCATTCCAAACTTGACCCAGATTGTGCTGAAACTTCCCAAATCAAATTCTAATGACTCTAGAAGACCAATGGATGTTTGGAAAACTTCCTAAACTCAAATCAGGAGTCAAACATCAAAAGAGGAAATTCAAGTTAGAAAAGAAATCTTATTCCTTAATTCATTTTACTTTCCTACTTTGTGGATTTCCTAAACCAAAGAAGAATTGAGAGCTCACAAGGAAAAGTCACCTATAAATACCAAGAGATTTCTCCAAGAGAGAGAGTCTGAAGTTGGAGATTGAAGATTGAAGACTCAATCAACATTATCTTTCTTCTACCTTTCTTTAGATTATATATATTTTTTCTTGTTTTTATGTCTAGCTAATTTTCTTTGTTAGTTGGGGCTCTCTTGAAGCCCTAAACATGATTTCAATTTCATAGACAAGATTTATTTAATGAAGCATTATTTTCTCAACATGATGATTTCAATTTCTCCATAAAAATTGTTATTCTATTATTATGTTTCTATGATTGATCACCTTAGAGCATAATTATTTTATTATAAAATTTATGTTGCAATGATATGAACACGCTTTTTGTGTCGTTATCAAATTGTGAATTCAAAAGAATTTATAAAGTTGTCCTACGCAATGTGCTTTAAAGTTTTGAAAACTAGTAAAGCGGTAAGTGAAGGTATTGTCCATAGGGAGATGTCATTCGTCAATTGTTTCACGTTTTAATGATTATTGAAAGCAATGTAAATGGGAACATAGCAAGGGAGAGAGTGGTGTGTGATGTGTAAGCGTGTTTGTGTGTGTGTGAGAGAATGAGATAAGAAAACAAATGGATAACTAATGATAGAAATGTAACCGGGTGTTTGCCTTTCTAAGTTAATCTACTCCTAAAGGCAAACACCCTTAGTTACGAAAAAAAAGATAGTTTGGAGAGAGAAATAGATGGACACACAAGGTACTCATGACCACCATGACATTCACGCCGCTCATAAAAACTAACCGCATAATACACTACAAGATTGGGTTCAACCTAGCCTTTGATGCGACCTCTAGCTATGGAAGTGGGGAGAGTCGCCTAGTCCTCAATTGCTACTCACCGAGGGTGTATCGCGTGAGCAACGACCATAAAAGGACTGCATGAAGCATAAAAGCCGACCCTCGATCACTACTCACTGAAGGTGTATCGTGTGAGCAACGACCAAGGGTAGCTTATGGCGAATAATAAAGGATCGACCATCGATCGCTACATACATGTCACGTGTAAACAACAACCATATAATGGAAGCATTAAGTGTAAATTCGGACCCTCGATCACTACTTACCGAGGGTGCATCGTGTGAGTAACAACCAATGGTCGTATAAAGCATGAAGGTCTAAAGAACCGAAATCCAAAATGGCATGGTATGTACTTATCAGGAATTTCACCAGGAATTTCACCCAACAATTAAGAGCATAATCAAGGCCAATAGTTGATGTACCTACTTAACCCTAATTCTCAAACACTCAAATCAATCTAAAACATGCATTTCGAAATATCCATCAACATACACACAATCAAGGGATGTTTAATTTATCTACTCCTAAATTACATTAATCTACTCCTAATCCCAATCATGAACACATATCAATTTTTACCCTACATGCCATAAATGTAAAGACAAAAGATATCCCTAAACATGCATCTAAGAGGGTTGTCAAGCCTATTCAACACAAGTCAAGAATCAACATACACCAATTGAATGAGACAATACTTGAAAATATTAAATACAAATTAATCATATAAATGGAACTAGTGTTAGGTTTACATATTTCCCTAATGGGGACACATATCACATAAAGAAAATACAAGAGAAAAGTAAAAGAGGAAACCCAAGTTGTCAATCTCGGATCTCTAAGCTCCATTGAAGCTCCTCCTCCTTATAGACAAGAGAGGATGGCTCTTTCCTCATGAATCTCCTCCAAATATGGGTGGTTGTATGTGGAAGGTGGTGATGGTGAGACATCCATAGAGGAAAACCTTCATGGATGCCTTTGAAGGTCTCTCTCTCTCTCTCTCTCTCTCTCTCTCTCTCTCTCTCTCTCTCTCTCTCTCTCTCTCTCTTGTTGTGTGAAGAAGACAAAGTGTAGAAAAGAGGGTTTCTAGGTTATTTGGGTGAAGAGTTTTTGAAGAAAGTGATGTATTTATAGGTTTGAGAGGCTAGGGCACGAATTGGGCATGAATGAACAAGTTTTTCCCTCTAGAAATGGCTGAAATCGTCTCTTGGCTGAGCTGGGGCCTGCAGTGTGCAGGTAAGAGACCAACACACTTTGCTTGATTTCTTCAACTGTACGGGTAGTGTGCGGGTGGAGTGCGGGTGGCTGACCCGCACTGTACCTGCACTTTATCTTTTCTTTAGCTGAGCAGCTCCCGGGTTTTGTCAACAGTGCAGGTGGAGTGCGGGTGGCTGACCCACACTGTACCTGCACTTTTGGAGCTTCTACTGGTTCTTGACCTCTTTTTGCACCATTTGACCCCTTTTTCGCACGAAAGTCCCGAATACTGTTTCCAACTCCAGAAATGTACGAATGCCTGAAATTACGAACAAAGAGCCCATAAGAGATGCTAAAACACAAGAAAACGAGACAAAGGATAAGGAAATGAGGGCCGAAATATACAACATTTTTGGCACAATCAGGATACGAGTCGAACACCTTACAAATCTATCATTGGTTGCAACAATTAATTGGAATAAGACCCAATTAAGAGAAATTGATTCATGAATTACTTATGATAGATACCATGTTTTAGGGTTCATACGATATTCATATTCTCTTTGTTCTTAATATTCCAATTATTCTAAGTAGATACCATGTTAGGTTATAATTTGAAATCTAAGTATTTATGTAGACACCATGCAACTTATATGCCAACTAAAAGAGAATCAAACGGCTTGAGTGAGACACCATCACCTTGTTGTGAATATCTTCATCGTGTTTAATTATTTTTCCGCTTCATTATTGTCTATGTATTGGATGATTGTTTAGTGGTGGATAAAAGGTCCTAGCCAGTGTTTTATTTATTTGATTTCCTTATTAAATTTCCGCTTCTTTTTTATTTCTTGTAATTTAATTTTCATTAGTTTAATAATCAAATTAAAAACCTCATTCCTGTGTGTGCGTGTGGAGTCCTGATCGAACCAAAATTGGTATGATTTTGACCCTCATATCCTTCTCCTTTTGTTCGATTATTGGGCATTATCCCGTGATTTAATGGTGTAAACTAAGTCTTTTCAGGAATTTATAGAGTTCAGGGGCATTGAAGTAATATTGGAGAAATAGGGATAAAAGTGTAATTATTGAAGCAAGATTGAAGATATTATAATTTTAGAAGAATTCAGGGGGCATATTGTAATTTTCCACGCAAAATATCTGCACACGCCACCTCATTTAAATAGAACGGTGCGTTTTAATGTGTTGGGCTCAAATTAAAAGTGGCCCAAGTAATCCTATGTGGTGAGCTCACCACACCTAAGCCTAAATATACCCCATTCAATTCTAATTGGACCCCTTTTGAGACACAATAACATCAGCCCATTTACACCCCACTCATCTACTGTTTGCACCCCAGCTATTCATCTTCTTCTTCAGCTCATGCGTGCAGCCATGGCCTTCCTCCCCACCAAACCCTTGCTGACCGGAAAAGGGCCAAAACCGAGCTACCGGTGGTCGGAAATTGGCCTAAATTAACGGTAAGGTCAACGGCTATCCATTCGTTGACTTTTTGGCCCCTCCAATCACCGGAATCCTGGCACCCAAACACGCCTATGGTCGTCCTTTGCGTCGCCATTTTCCAAACCGCGATGAAACCGCGTAAATCGAGGTTGCGGTTTGCATTCCGAGGTCGCCATGGCGACAGAGAGTTGATTTGGCTCCAGATTTGTCGCCATTTGGGTCGCCTAAGGGTCGCCATGAACAACAAAGAGCGACCTTGCCTCTGTAAAAATCTGATTGGTGGGGAAAATTACAAAATGCCTCCCTCTAGTGGACTAAATGGTGATTTGCCATAGTCGGGGTGTTTTGGTAATTTGCCATCCGAGACCTAATTTGAAAATCCTATAAATTCATCACATTTTTCCTCTTTTAAAATCAACTCTTGACCACCAAGAAACCTCCTTTCTCCACCATTCCTTTTCTCTCCATTTTCTCTCCTACCTAAACTTAATATCTAGATTACTTCCCCTAATCATTCCTTTTATTCTCATCTTCTCCACAAATCTCCTTAGTCACTTCCCATTTGACTCCACCTATCTAGACACATCCTCATCATCCACTCTTTACACAAGGAGCATCAAAGGCAAGGAAAGTATCAAGCTTACAAAAGGAGGCCCATGGGTGATTTCCTAATCTTTTACTTGTCTTCCCTTTGATTGTAATATGTGTAATTAAATCCCCTTTCTAGGGTTTTGATGTGAGAATATTTGGATTGGGATTTGCTTAAGCTTTAATATATTTTAATTTCTATTTGTGTTCTATTCATTTTATAATTAGATTCTTTGCATTATATAATTGACATGTATACCCACTAGTTGATTATAATCTTGCTTAGGATAATTTGTTATATAATCTTGATTGGATTGACAACCTTGATGGATTGAGAACTTAGTGAATAGGATAGATTGTCGGAGGGTATATCAACCACGATAATCTAAGCCGTTAATTGTAACAAATCGATCCCGCCGTGACCCCCTTTCCTTAATCGGTTAGGCATTGCGGTGAGAAGTTGTTTAGGGTTCATAATAATGGCCCAAACACATTTTAGAAATCAATTGGTTAACATTTGTGAGATTTGTTCACTAAAGTAGCTTGATAAGCATTTCCCGTAATTCATTTGTGATCTCATTAATTCCCTATCTATTCTCTTAATTGTTATCTTATCTAGATTTGTTAAGTACTCTTTTATTAGTTTATTAGGTTTATTTTTCATGTATGTTTGATGGCTTGACAACCCATTCACTAATCCATATTTTTATGATTTATTTTATTGCATATAGATTAGTTAATTTATTCAACTAACCACTCTAATTCCCTGTGGAACGAATCCCACTTGCCACTTTACTAATTTTCTATCTAAGTGGTGAAAAATCGGTTTTCTAAAAGATCACGTTTAAATATCATTTTGTTGAGTACACAAACGACGCTCATCAAGTCCTTTTTGGATTCAAAAGTGTCTTTGTTTACTTATTTTTAGTTAGATTAGAGTCCTAAAATGTCATAGATATAAACTCATTATTTTAGTAGGTAATTTATTCTTTGTGGGAACGATCTTTACTTATCTACTATGCTATTCCTCACGATTTATGCACTTGCAAAGTTTTATTATTTTTATTGTCTATTTAGACACCAACACCGGCCCCATTTATTTTTTGAAAACTCATCCCCTTATAAAATCCCACAATAGATGGAGCAGGGCGGGGCGGGGCGGAGCGGAGTATACTTTCCCCATCCCCTCCTCATTTACCTCATTTAACATATTTATAAAAATTATTTATTAAAATAATTAATCTATAACTCAATGAATATGATATACAGTCATATATAAAGTAATTTCAAAAAGCTATTGAAAATCATCTCATAAACATAAATCTTACAACTAAACAAATAAATCCAATCATTTTAAAACATAAACATTGAAAGAAAAAAACTAAAAGTGACGAATTTTGCACCCCTGAAAAATCGTTTGTACACCCCTTTTTGTATTTACACCCCTTTAAAAAATTTAAACTACTATAATTTGTAAACACGCCCCATATATTGTCAAAAATATCTTTTCTTTAGTTTTTGATTAAATATTATAAATTATATATAAAAAAAATTGTAAAACATGAGATCCAAAAACAAGGAGTAGTTGTCGGATTTCGTTCTGCATTTTTTCGAATTCGGACTTTTTCACGAAAAAAAAAAATGAGAGGATCTGATTATCTGGTGGCGGCTTTAATGGTGGCAGCTTCCACCATCGCTCTAACATCCGCTTCCTCCACCAATATCAACCATGGATTTTCTTCATCAGGAAAAAAAATAGGCCCAGCATGAGTCTAAAGTCCAAACCCATCATTGCTTGTAATCTGTAGTTTTGTTTTCAAGTCTTGGTTAAAATTTAAAAACACTGTGGTTATTTTCGTTGTTTTCTTCTAGTTGTACTTGTAACTATCGTTTCTGTTTAAAAATTATTTTATAACGGATATTTAATATATTAATTTAAATAATCACTATCTAAATTTAATTAATAAATAGTTATATTTAAGTAAAAAGATTTTATTGGTTCTAAAAAAGGTTTTATATTTATTTGATATATAGGTAATATGATGCATTTATTATTATTTTAATCATTTAAATAGTTGAATTTAAGGGCAATGTTGGAATTTTAGAAAAAATATAATTTGGGGTGTACAAACGATTTCCTAGAGGTGTGAATATCACCACTCAAAAACTAAATTATATATAATAAAAAAATAAAGATTATATTTTAAACGGGTTGGGGCATGGATTATAAAACTCATTTCCGCCCCATACCCATTGCAGGTTGAGTGGCGATATTTGCACCCCTTAAAAATTGTATGTGCTCCCCAAATTAATATGTTTTTTAAAATCTAATAATACTCTTGAGTAAAATTACCAAAAAAACTAAATAGTTTGTAAGTACACTCATTAATAATTATTAATTAGTTTCCTATTTTAATCTTTTGCGGAAAAAAAAAAAAAAGTTTCCTATTAATGATTAGATATTAACATATTTCATTAAAAACTCTTTCTATTTTCTTAAATCCTAGATTCTTTGTTAAATACTTATTTCAAATATATTTTCAAATTCTTTTAAGGAAATACAAAAGTATGGAGAATGAATCAAAATCTTCCAAAATTTATTGTGAAAGTTTTAAATTAATTATTTTTAGTTTCAAAATCAAAATCTCTTTAGATTTTTTTTTTCTTTTTTTGTTATTAATATCAGTTGTTTTTCAATTTCATTAAAAAAAATTTCTACTTGCGAATCAATTGGGACATGGCATAAACCTTGCATTTCTACCACTTTCACAACAGAAAATGGATCTCCAACCAAAAAACCTCAATTTTTTTAGACAGAAAACAATAAGAAACAGAGAGAGTTGTTTGACATGACGAGAGAAAAAAGAAAGAAAAATAGAGTTTGATTTTGTGGAATGAAACCATATAAGAGAAAGTGAGGGAAGAGAAAGAACAATGATATAATAAAAGATAATAATAAAATTTTAAGAAATACAAAAATTGATTAAATAACATAATAATAGGTGTAAGTGATGTGTAGTTACAAAAAATAATACGGTATAATTTTTAAAAGGATATTTTTTGTAGTAAATGGGGTTTATTTACAAATTATAAAATTTAAAAAAAAAAAATTGATGGGTGTGATTATGAAAGGGGTGTATATACATTTTTTTAAGTGATATCATTACTGCCACTCTTGCAGGTTTTACTATCTATTCCAATTTATGCCTCATCCCCAGATTATTTTGTCATCCCAATCATATATAATAATAATAATAATCATATCATATATATATATATAATAAGAGAGTTTCACCAGCGCCACATGTCGCCGTATGAAGAGTTCGGAATTAAATGTAATCAAATTAAATAAAATAAAGAAATATTCCTAAATGCTACAATTAAATCAAATTAAATACATAGGATATCTATTAAAAGTTTTGTTAAATATTTATTAAAACCTTTTAGTTTACTTGAGAAGTTCACATACTTTCAACCATGCCTATTGATCTCCACAACCGTTTATATATGGGGCTAAATGCTACAATTAAATCTAATTAAATACATTGGATATCTATTAAAAGTTTTGTTAAATATTTATTAAAACCTTTTAGTTTACATGTTCAACCATGCCTATTGTTCTCCACAACCGTTTATATATGGGGCTCTTCAAATGATATTGAGATAAATGTATTAGTAAAATAAAAAATTAGTGACATGTGGCAATGCATGTCAATTGCAAGAATGCCAAAAGACCACTTGATTAAGTGATGTAAATATCATAACAATTAATAATCAAAGTTGTTATACTTCGGTTTAAATATGATTTAATTTCCCCATTATCATTTAGTAAATGTTTTTATATTCCTCATTTTCAACTTATATATCATATATATATATATATATATGGAGAAAGATAATGATATTCTATTCAATTGTTTACTGTGAATGAAAAGGTACGTAGGTTTTGTTACTTTTTCCAAGTTTTAAACATGTTCATGTTTATAATATTGTTGTTTAATTTTTTGAATAGACACTTTTAAAAAAATATCTGCTACTGCATCACCTACAGATTGAAAGGTAACATTATATCTATATAACTGTTTGTTTTTTGGTTTTTTTTTTTTTTTTTGTTGTTGTTGTTGTTGTTGTAAGTATGTACTAATATTGTATGGTGCTTTGCATAGAAACATAAGCATGGGTGAATGTATTGTTTTTTTAAAGCATTAGAATCATTATCTTATGTTTTTAAATTAACCATAAAAAATTGAACCTGAAATCCTCAATTGTTATGGGAGATCGAATTTTTCCCTAGAAACATTAATATTCAATACTAATTTGTGTTTTGAAATCCTAACCTCTAGAGATTATTGTGAGAGTTTTTGAATTTCTAGAGCTAGAACCTATTCGTACGTATTTGAGGTAAGAAAACTCACCCTTGGTTTATTATGTTTTCCAATATGTAAATTTTATGTAAGTATAATTAGATGCTTAGAGGATTCAAGTTAAGGTTTTGATCAAGTTGGAATCCTAGAAGCATATTAAGGTGATTGTTTGGTTTCATTTTTCTGATATCTGTTTACTTGAGGCTGACCAGTGCTAATTCCGAAAATTATAGATAATTTATTTGTGAAAATTTTGTGATTTGGATCTTGAGATTTTGAACTAGACTGACTAAGGGTTCCAAATAAATTCGTTTTGGTTCAAAATAATAAGTATTGTATTTTTTATGAATTTTTGAGTTTGAAACAGTATTGCTGGAAATCTCAGTTTTTATAATATAGTCCGATTTTGAAAATCGTTTTCACTATGTTATACTTATTTAAAAACTGTAATATTTCGTAAATATGTTTATGAAGAGGTTTAAAGGGTTTCTGAATTTATTTCACTACTTTTGGGGTTTTATTGAATTAGTTATGAATTTTCAAATTCGGATCAGATTTCGAAATCCAAAAGTATAAATACGTTAAAAATATTTATTTAATGTACTTAACTTTGAAACTTTTATCTTGGAATCTTATATGTGTTGTCTAAACTATTTTGAAGATTTCATATCAATTTGATATATGAATAATTTTAAAAATATTCAAATGGCGAGTAGTGTTCTGACTGTCCAATATCAGGCAGATCAGAATACTAGGAGATTTAAATTATTTTAAGGTACTTAATGATTTTATTAAATAATAAAATTGAAATTTTGAGCTAGACTGACTAAGGGTTCCAAATAAATTCGTTTTGGTTCAAAATAATAAGTATTGTATTTTTTATGAATTTTTGAGTTTGAAATAGTATTGCTGGAAATCTCAGTTTTTATAATATAGTCCGATTTTGAAAATCGTTTTCACTATGTTATACTTATTTAAAAACTGTAATATTTATTAAATATGTTTATGAAGAGGTTTAAAGGGTTTCTGAATTTATTTCACTATTTTTGGGGTTTTATTGAATTAGTTATGAATTTTCAAATTCGCATACTACAATCTGTCCAGTGATGGACAGATTTCGAAATTCAAAATTATAAATACGTTAAAAATATTTATTTAATGTACTTAACTTTGAAACTTTTATCTTGGAACCTTATATGTGTTGCCTAAACTATTTTGAAGGTTTCATATCAATTTGATATATGAATAATTTTAAAAATATTCAAATAGCGAGTAGTGTTCTGACTGTCCAATATCAGGCAGATCAGAATACTAGGAGATTTAAATTATTTTAAGGTACTTATAGATTTTATTAAATTCTAAAAATATTTAGGTACATACCTATGTTTAGTTAGCAAAATTTCAATTTTGCAAGCAATTATAAAAACAATAACAATTTGAAGGATTTATTTTTTCACCCCTTTATTATATAATTAAACTTGACTCATTTTATTCGGATTTGATGTTTTATATTATATGGAGGACAATATACTCTTAGAAACTACAAATTGTTGAAGTATGACCTTCACTACCACCTACCATTAATTTATGGATGCTTTATTGTTGAAGTATGCTTTATTTTGTTGATTGTATTAATTTATTATGCTTTATAAATTGTTCAAAAAGTTTGGTATAAACAATAAAATTTTTTACAGACAATTTATAATACGGAGCCCGTGCAACGCTCAGGTAAAAAAACTAGTATATATATATATATATATAATATAGTTTCAAAGTGTCACGTGTCAGCGTAAGAGAGCTTTGGAATTAAATGTAATTAATCAAATATGATTGTTCATAATATCTTCTATTAGTAAATGTTTTTTTCATTTCTTCAAATTAATAAAGAAATAAATGCTACAATTAAATCAATTTAGTAAATAATAATAATAATAATAAAAGCAAATAAATAATAATTTTTTCCTATTCAACCTTAATGTGGAATATCTTGGATTCTTAAACTGCCAAGCTAAATTCAAAGAATTAAAACAATGATTTTTATTTGATTAATGACAATTGTGGTTTTGTAGACTCAATTATTTAAACCATCCTCTCTCTCTCTCTCTCTCTCTCTCTCTCTCTAAACCATTTATGCCATCTCATCTCCCTCAATTTTCTCTATAAAAACCATCCAAAATCTCATATCTTTTTCCATCTCATTCCATTGACTTTCTCAGCAAACTCAAAATAAACGGTGGAGAATTGGATGTCATTGGGTGGTAAGAGGAATTTCTATAGATTTTTTTTTTTTTTTTAAATATTTGGTTGAGTAATTTTAATCCTTTAGTTTTAGTTTTAGTTTTTTTTTGTTTTTTTGTTTTTTTTTTTAAATCTCTTATTTTTTCCATCTCAGCCTATTAACTCTTCCTCACGAGCAAACTCAAAACAAACGGTGGGGAATTTGATAGCGTTGGGTGGTGAGAGTAATTTCTATGGATTTTGTTTTAATATTTGATTGAATAATTTTAAAATAAAAAAATTGTAGGAAACGCTTTAGTAGTTAAAAAGGTAATTTTGGATTGATCATGAAATTTTAACTTTGGCGGTCTTGGATTTTCAATTAGCTGTCAACTGAGGTGTTTGTTATGAAACCATCCAATAAGGCTAGCATCCTGTTCATAACCACCAATGCAGAAAATCAATAAACTGGTCGAGACTTATGATGTGTTTTGTACTTATAAATGATGAATTCGATAGACATATTATTACTATAGATAAATATTATTCTTGGTTCTAACTGTAATATTATATAGTCTCTTACAAAAACAAAAAAAAAAAAAAAAAAAAACAAAAAAAACAAAACAAAAAAAAAAAAACAAAAAAACTACATCTACTCCATTTTTTAGGAATTAAATACCCGATTTTTCCCTTGATTTTTTAAAGGTAATTTATACATTTTTTTGGCATTTTTTTTTTCTTTATATATATTTTTTAACCTTTTTGTTCTCTTTTCTTTTTGGTTTTTTAGAATGTATTAATTATGCATTGAATACAAGATCATTATTCCAAAAATAATTGTTAGAATTTTAATTATCCATATAAATGATAATAAATAAATATTTTTCAAACATCAATTGTAATACCAAATTAATAGTAATCCGTTTTTTTTTTTTTAAGAATTAATGATAAATTCTAAAAACTTATTAATTATAAGATATTAATGATATTATGATAACATAACAAATAATTAAAATAATGGTTTCAAAAAAAATTAAAATAATAGTTTTTGATCAATTATTAATGGTAACACATCATAAACATTAATTATTACGTTCAATTAAATAGATTCATTTTCTAAATATATGAAACTCACTCTTAATTTTTTATTTCATATATATATGGTAATAAATAACAAATAACTCCTACTACTATTCGCATCTCCATAAACTTCTTCACAATTTTTTTTTTATTGAATCATCCATGAAACGGATGCTTAAAAAAAATCTAATCAAGAATTCATTAAAAAATAGAATTTTTTAGAAAAAAAGTGTGGAAAAATAAATTAATTTATCACTTGGAGTTTTTTTTTTTTTAATTAATACTTCTACATGTATTTCTAGAATGAGCGTTTTTATAATAGATATATATATATATATAATATTTTCGAGTAAATTGGGGTGTATTTAGAGGTTTCAAAATTTTAATTTATTAAAATAAAATGTCTTAAGAAAATAAATGTGAAAAAAAATGGATTGTAAGTAGCTAATCTCAATAGTTATTTAACTCTATATAATTATAAATATTTATAATTCTTTTTCTATTTTTTATCTTTTTCTTTTCTTTTCTTTTAGATTGTTTAGAATATATTAACTATGCATTAAATACAATATGATTATTTCTAAAAATAAAAGTTTTTGAATTTTAATTATTCTTATAAATGGCAATAAATAAATATTTTACAAAGCAAATTAAAATAGTAATTGTATTACCAAATCAAGGGTAATCTATTTGTTTTTTTTTTTTTTTTTTTTTTTTTTTTATGGAATTAATGGTAAATTTTAAAAGCATATCAATAGAAATATATAAATGATAACATAACAAAAATAAATAATTTGTCATAATATATATATATATATATTGCTAAAGAGATAGAGAGCTTTTCAATTAATACAAAAAATAATTTTTAATTAACCTATATAATAAATTAAATAATCCTTAAGAAATCAGTTCATCTAAACTGGAATAATAGTGATAGAAATGGAGAGTCTCTGTGCATTAATGATATTGGAGACCTAAGAGTTTCCTTAACGGATTATTATAATTGACAATGATTTAATTAAATCAGATTTATTAACTACTTAAAAATCAGTTCATCTTGCTTTGTTGTTTTATAATTAATTTTTTTTATCATAATATAATTATTTATTTATTAATAATATCAATAATTCAATCATTAATGAATTTAACATTACAATTCAATGAACATTATTTGTTGGGGAAGTCAACAGACATGTCAAATAATTTTTTTTTTTTTTAACATTTATCCTTAATTTGAGGATCTATGTATATCATCAATGTTGGTGTGTTTTATTTTTTCCTGCTATCTGATGACTGATGCTTTATTGAAAGGAAAAATTATATGTTCATTAAGTTTAAACATGTTTGCATAAAAAATTTCGATACAAACAATACAATGTTTTACAAACAATTTTTTATACAAAGCTCGTGCAATGCTTTGGTTGGAAAACTAGTAATAATAATAATAAACTTTCAGAGTGCCACATGTCGCCGTGTGGGAGATTTGAAATTAAATTGTATATATTGATTTCTATATTTGCTATCATTTCTTTTATTATTATTATTATTATTATTATATGCACACACACTTAAAAAAAAAAAAAAAAAAAAAAAAAAAAAAAAAAAAAAAACTATCAACACATATTTATCTCTTACCATAATAAAGATGAATAAGTACTTTGTATGTTAATTGATTAACAATGGAACTCGAATTCCTAATACATTACCTCAAATTTGTAATATGAATAGATACTTTGAATGAAACTCCCACTTATTTGATAAAATATTAATTTCAAGTATTATTTATATCTCATTTAATTTTAAAATATGGGGTCCACACTTCCACCCACAAAATAAAAATAAAAATAAAAAACTCTTCATTTTCCTGTCTTTTTTCTATAAATTTACACTCTTAAGTGCCACATTGTCAAACTTCAATCTGAATAAGAGGATTCTCTTATCTGTGTAATACACTTATTATTTTATTTTCTTATGAGAATCTTGGTAATTTATTGTGTTGCAATACTTTATATGCATATGCAAGCATTGGAGCCCCTCAAGATAAGTGTATCAAGAATTAACAAAAAAAAAAAAACAACGGCTTTGGTGATTTTACATGTGCCAACATTTTGATGTTTATTGGATTTTATCACATCTCTACTGATTCTGAAACTCTCAAATTCTGTAAAAGGTTCAATTCATCATTAATTTTATAAATCAAATATTTTATAATATTCTATATTTCTATAACAATTAAGTAGCCACAATTCTTAATTTCTACTGCATGTTTGTTGTTTGATTATATGTATATTCAATTGAAAGTGTTGCTGAATAAATATATGATAAATATACACCATTTCAATGTCTAGCGTATTTTTATTTTTATTTTTTGAAACAAATGTCTAGCATATTGGTACTTAGTTTCTACTATTGCTATTTTTTTTAATATAATGTTTTGACCTAATTAATTTTGCAATTGGTCATGAATTATTTATTTTTAGGTTAGAACTAGTGAATTGTTACGAAAGGAAAATGGGAAGGCTTTGCGAGTTGGATAGGTTTTTAGATATGATACTGTGAGATGTAGATCATCATGAAAAGAAAATTAAAAGGCAATGTGAATTTTTTTAATTTAGGAAATTAAAATTAAACAGTTGTTTATACAGTGAATTAAGATATTAGTTGTTAAATGTTAATTGTAATATTTTACAATTTTGGTAAATTATTATAGTAACTACTTGATTTAAAATTCTAATAATGGGTGTATTGAACTTTTAGGTGTCTAAAAAAAAATTATGGGTGAAAATGTCGAAACCCATTAATTAATCATTCATAATAATAATAATAATAATTATTATTATTATTATTGTTATTATTGTTATTATTATTACATTGAAATATATTACGATTGTTTTCTAAGAAGAGGTATTGTAGTAATCTGAAAGTTAATGTCTTGGAAAGACAAGAAAAAAAATGGAAATGGAAAGCTATATTAAAACTGGATATAAAGTCGAATCGCCTTACTAAATAGTGACCAATAATTTAATTTATAAAATTACTTATAAATTATTCACTGTGTCATTTGTATTATTATGAGCATGCATTTTTTGTGCTTTCATCCTAAAGATAAATCAATTGACAAATGATAAGTTTATTATTTTTAATGTATTACACTTTAATTTGTTGTTTCTCTATGAGTTATCACCTTTAGCATCTGTTTGTGTTGACTAAGGTTGACTATGAAAAAGTCTAAAATATCCCTATTTAAGCTTCAATTGTATGAATTGACTATTATACCCTCATACGTTTACCAAATAAAAATTAATAAAATGATACAAAATGAGGGAATGTTAACTTGTAAAGGATAAGTTATTTTATGGACAATTTTATCCTTAAAAATAACAAAATTACAAATAAACCAAAAGCATTGAAAATAAAACCAGAATATGTATTTATTTATGTAATTATTTGTCTTTTTTTATAAATCTAAGAAAATACTTATTTTCAATACTTTTGGTTCATTTGTAATTTTATTATTTTTAAGGATAAAATTGTCCACAAAATAACTACTTCTTTACAAGTTAACATTCCCGTCTTTTGTATCATTTTATTAATTTAATTGGTAAAAGTATGAGGGTTTAATGGTCAATTCATACAATTGAAGCTTAAATATGGATATCTTAGACTTTTTCATAGTCAACCTTAGTCAACACAAACGGAATGCTAAAGGTGATAATTCATAGAGAAGGTTTCTAAAATAAAAGCATTTGTAACTATACATTCAATAATAATTCATAGGTGAGGGAGATTTTTAATATTAACCCTCTTAAATTTATCCGGTTCAGTTACAGCCGGGTTTAGCATAAGCTTGTCAGACACTGAACTTTCGAGTTTCGAATTTCTTAAATACGCGGGTGGAAGTGGAATCTTCAAGAGAACCCAAAATCCCAAAACCCCAATTATCTTGACAACAATGGATTTGGACCCAGATGATGTTTTCAGAGACGACGAAGACGACCTCGAAAATGAGTTTTTTCAGGTTTTTCTCTTCTCGCTACTCTTTAAGCTTGCTGTTTGCTCTTTCAAACAAATGAAAAATAATTGTTTTTGATTCTTATTTGCAGGAACGAGAGTCGACCAAAGAGTTCGTGGTGTACCTAATTGATGCTTCACCCAAAATGTTTAGCACTACTTGTCCAGGCGTGAGTTTTCTTCAAAAAAAAATTAATTTTATTATCATTGTTGTTTTGTTTATATAAAGGTTAGGTGTATACCCTTGAAGCTCATAGTACTTGAATAATAATTATTTTATTTCTTTTGTTAATCCCATTTAGTATTGTCTCACTGAATTAGACTAAGAAAAATGCAGACTCTAACAATTTTTGTTCAATTCTGAATTCAAAATAAATTGTACTTCATTTCTAGACTAACTTTGTTGACTAGGATTTCTATTTTTCTTTTCGGTTTTGCCTGATTATTAGACCAGTATGTTAGTAGCAAATCCGGAAGGTGTCATGGTGTTATAAAAAATGTAGATGTTACTTTTCTTTTTCCAATATTATGTCTGGAAATATAATTTACATGAATTGGCATTTTGTGGAGTTTGTGTTGGATTTGAAGCAATTATGAATCAACAAAAATAGTTGTGATTCACACACATAGATAAATAGTAAAAATGATAATTTAGCATCTCTTGAGAAACCATTATTGTTTGCTTTGACCTTCTTTTTCTGTTTCAGAACAAATTGATATGGAAAGTTAAAAGTCCATTTGGGAAATCATATTTGTAGGGTTAATATACTTGATTCGTTACTTAGGTTGTTTGACTGGTAATTTGTGAATGTTTTGCTAGTTGGAATTCTGAAATGACTACTTAAATTTGAAGCTTGTGATACAGCTGTTATCAGTATTGTAAACTGGGGTTGCCATTTTATGAGATGCTTTCATATGTTCATGATTCTCGGTAACAATACCCCACTATATGCCTATATGATGTGATTCTATGTATCTGGTAGTACAGTTGTAAAGAACACAAGGAAACTGAAAATTTTAATGCATTAAATCAAAATGTGTGATATTTGGTTATCAAATTTGGTCATTTCACAAGCTACTCGCTGTTGACTAGTTCATGTGAGTTTGATGTTTCTCCACATAATGCATATTTTTGCTTTACATGTTTGAACTTACTGTGGCATTCTTGATGTATCCATATTGGCAGGAAGATCAAAAGGATGAAACTCATTTCCACATTGTTGTTAGTTGTATTGCGCAATCACTGAAGACTCAAATCATTAATAGGTCATATGACGAAGTCGCTATTTGCTTCTTTAACACTGTAAGATGTTTGATAAAGTGAAATATGCGTTCTTTTGATAATTTCAAATTATTAATTGCTTGATCTACTATTCCTAGTAGCCTTCACTTGTAGATTTTCTTTTGATAATTTGAAATTATTAATTGCTTGATCTACTATTCCTAGTAGCCTTCACTTTTAGATTTTCAGTTTCTTCTTTGTTTTTATTAGTTGATGGTGCAAGTGTTATTTCATTTTTAAATATTTTAATATTGTATTGGTTATGTTAAGGCAGAATCTCTGAGTTCTCTGCTTTGATAGAAGATAGATTAGAGCTGGCATTTCATTTGAAGTAGAAATTGCTCAATTACAATATAGTAGTGGATGTAACTACAATGAAAAGCTAAAGAGGGAAAAGGAACAAAAGTAGAAAGGCTCCAACTTGCCTTTGATCTTCTACATTCATTGTATGTTCAATATTTAAGAAAAAGTTGTAGAAGTGGATGAAACCGTATTATCTATGCTACCAATTAAAATATCCAATGAAGTTGAATGATAAACATTTAAGTCATTGTTAGAGTATTAGTAGTTGACCTTTAATCATAAGCTAACTATATGTAGCCCATAATAGACCCTTGGTTTGAGTGATGTAATTCATTGACTCAATAATTATAAACTATACCCTTGATTTTGGGAGTATGATTAAGGGTCAGTTCTTACTTTAGTACTTTGTCTCGACTTGCTTATTAATCACTTAAGTTATAAACCAAATCTAACTCAATTAAGAAAACCAAGTGTACTTTCGAGTAGTACAACGAACCTCACAAATGATATAAAAAAATCTTTGCAAAAAAAGGAACCATTCAAGTAAAGAAAAAAAAAAAAAAAAAACTTTGCATAATTCCTAAGCTAAAAACACCTTCAATCCTAACACTTGCAAATAGATTTCTATCAATTAAGTTATAAAATATAATCATGATATTTTCTGTATATGACTATTGCTCTTTACTCTTTAAGTTTCATTGTATCCGGTGTTCTTATCTCTCTCTCTCTCTCTCTCTCTCTTTCTCTCTTATTTTCTTTTCTTCTTTCTGAACTTGTACTATGATATTAGTCTGTATGCCACAGATAGACTTATGTCATAACGGCATTCTTAGTGGTTACGCTGCCTCCGATGTTACAGACATAGCATGGCTTCATTTATTAAAAAAAAAAAATATTGTAATGTAGAATATTATGTCCAGTTTTCTGTAGAAGTGCTTTGATGTGTATTCTTGCCTTTCTAGGTTTAGGATTAAATGTTTACGGCAGTATATGGTTTATTTTCATATTGGGTTTATCTTTATTTTTCAAATCATTTGCAGAGAGAAAAGAAGAACTTGCAGGATTCAAATGGTGTTTTTGTGTATAATGTTGCTGAAAGGGAGGATCTAGATAGGCCAACGGCTAGGTTCATTAAAGAATTTGACCAAATGGAGGGTAGGTAATGGTGAATTAGATTTGTATTTTATGGTGATGCATGATTAACTATTGATTCTAAGCTTGAGCGCTTCTTGATCCCTCATAATTATTGACTAATCTCTCTTCTTTCTGATATTTCCAGATAAGTAACCAAAGAAATTTCATTAATATCAAACTGATAATAAATACCTTAGGGTGAATCAGCAGTCCACCTGTTGTAAATTCTATGAGAATGAAAATCTAAACAATCTATAGAAGTTTAGACCTAAAGAAGAAAAAGAAAGTAGAATCAATTTACAATAAATACTCAATCGATCAACCATCTAATTGAATCAATCGATAGCTAATTGATAGCCTAATTGAATCGATGTATAGCTAATTGACAACTAGCTTTAAAAATTTATTAATCTATGAATGGTCTCAACTTTGCCCGACTTTCAACCAGTGTTGTTCACTATTTTATCACAACTAAGTTAATGATGTTTGGACAGAAAATGGTAAGATCTGATAAGAGGGAAGAAGTTCCACATTCTTTACATTATTCTCGGCCTATCCTAATTCTTTTGGTACGATATGTGTGCTTTATTTTTAACACAAGTTGGTGTTTCTCCTATGAATATTATGGTTATAGACTTATAGCATAATGGTATCAGAATACATATATGTTTCATTTTGACACAGCATGAGATGGTGGACCAAGTGCGTCTTTGTGATGGAGGGCTATGGAAAGTTAGAATATTTCTTGATTTTCAAAATATTTTGCTTGCAGAATCATTTCAGAAAGTAATTGGGAGTCAGTATGGTATTGTCTCTGGGTCTCGTGAGAACTCCCTTTACAATGCTCTCTGGGTAGCTCAAGGGCTGTTGCGTAAGGGGTAAAGCTACATAATTGTCGGTTTGGTGCATTCTGATGAAATTTCTTATGTCCAAGTTAGAAGTTCTTTTTTTTCTGTTTCCTTATGTATTTTTTTGGTAATGTCTAGTGATAAATCTATTTCAGATCTGCTAAGACAGCTGACAAGCGAATACTGTTATTCACAAATGAAGATGATCCTTTTGGGAGAATCAAGGGTGCAGTGAAATCCGATATGACAAGAACCACATTGCAGCGGGCCAAAGTATTGATTTTAATGCATTTTCAATGTTTTTTGTTAGTCTGCAGTATCGTATTATAAGAAAAAGTCACCGGTGCTTTTTTTTTTTCAGGATGCTCAAGATCTTGGTATCTCAATTGAACTTCTACCCTTGAGTCGGCCTGATGAGGAGTTTAATGTTTCTCTTTTCTATGCTGTATGGCCATAGCTTCACCATTTGATTCCTTTAGTAATTTCTTGGCCAAATAGATTACCAATCATGATTTGTCTTCTATCTCAGGATTTGATTGGAGTTGAAGGTGATGATCTTGCTCTGGTCTTGCCGTCGGCAGGACAGAAGTATGCATCTATGTTTTCGCTTTCCCTTTCTTCCTTTTAAACTTTGTATTTGCAATAGCAAGGACTATCACACATTGTGTACTAACTAGAGCAACTGACTAATGCCTTACATCTGCAACTACCTAAATATCTCCTGTTTCTGACTCAAGAAACAAGAAGTTCAAAAAATTTAAGATATTTGTTATTAATTGATTATAATAGCTTTTAGAAGATCTGAAAGCAAATCAACTTGAAAAGTAATTAAAGTATTGATGCTATTAAGCCTATGAATTGCGTTGTTACCTTAAAGTTATCTGCAAAATATGTTAACATGGATCAGTATGAAGCACTTATCTTGATGTGAATTCAGCAAAAGAACATTATTTTTAGGAAGCATGTGATGTGATACTGGTTATATATGTAGGACTACAAATGTTAGCAAATGGCTGCTTTCTGCAGAAAGGACGATGATATTCTTGGATTGCTTGTTCTCGTTTTATTTTCTGTCCCAGGGTACTTGAAGTAGAGCCATTAATATGTAACTCCTGAAGCACTAGTTAGCGACAAATCCTCCTAATTATGGTGTTACTATCAGAAACCTTAAAACACGTGCATGGCCATTTCTGCAAATCTTTTCATGATTTTTCAGGAACATGCTATTTTTTGGTCAAGAGTTTAAAGGCATGATTCATTAGTGCAGTGTAAAGGGTTAAGATTGACTGTTTTTATATTGTCTCGAATTTATATTTTTTGTTGGTTGTGATGATTTATGAATTGAATTAGATGATATTGACACTAGATTTGCGCATTGCGAGCTATATACTCCTATGTTCAATAATTTTGATATTCTATAAATATTTTTAATTTCAGATTGGAAGATATGAAAGATCAGCTGAGAAAGCGTCTGTTCACGAAGCGCATAGTTAGAAGAATATCATTTATAATTTCCAATGCGCTGTCAATTGAATTGAATACTTACGCTTTGATTCGTCCAACTGTTCCAGGTAGACATGGGTCAATTTTTTATATTAGCATTTTAGCTTTTATGGCTTCTGCATGTAGTCTTGTACTCTTGTAATATGATTCATAACATCCATGCTTTTGGTTCGTAGGCGCAATTACATGGCTTGATTCTGTCACAAATTGTCCTTTAAAGGTAATTCCTCCATATCACATTAAGTTGTTCTTATTCAATTGCTTCGTAGTTATGTTTGTACTGTATAGTGTAATAAGAACAATCAATTTTTATTCTTCCTTATTATTCCAGATTAGGGTTTGATCACAAATATTGATCAATGTCATTGATATTCTTGATAATTCTTGGAAATTGTGAATATCCAATTAAATGGCCCGTGGGGCATCAAGTATTTGAAATTTGAAGCTATTGTGAAATATATTGTTTTTCTTGATGGTCTTGCAACTTGTCGTAATTAATTATATTCTCACAAGTTTTTCTCAAATAGCATAACTATTATGTTGTAAACCCCCTATTCTAACTATCCATCTGATCATACACTTTCTTTTACAATTCATGGACTAATCTTTGTGCTTGTGTTTGGGGATTTATATTGGACTAATTTTAATTACTGAAAACCATCTGTATCCCAGGATTTTAGTGAAAGTATATCAAAGTTTTGTTTGCAATGGGTTTTCTTATTTATAAATTCATTAACCAATGATATGAGTCCCTGCAAACTTGAAAACATGCCAGTAGAGTGTGGTTCTTCCCCATTTTATCATATCTAACCTAGTTGATGTGAAACCAAGTATGACAGAAAGCTTAAAAAAGAAATATAGGTTTGATGTGATAGTGCATTATGTTAAGAGATGAAGCCAGAAAGGTCCTCCATGTATTTTTTCTGTTAGAAAAATTCAGCTGGTGAATGATCAGTATGCTCTATAGTTCTGGAAGTTGCTTCCTCGCACTATAGCGCCAATTCCTCTTAAGTATAGATCAATTTTATTGGAGCAGAAACCGATTCCTTTGAAACTGAATTGTCTGTTGACATCAATGCTTTAAAGTGCACGAGGCAGGTTGAGGCGTTTTGTCCTAGTGAGGCAAGGCGGGCGTCTCAAGGCGGTTGGCGGTCACCTTAATGTAGAAATGTTAAATTGAAGAAGAAGACATGGTATGGTAATGTGAAGAAGAGAAGAGGAAAAAAAAAATACCTTTAGGGCTTGTTTCTGCCTTTGTTGAGCTTGAGGGGCTGTGAGAAACAGTGAGGGGCTGTTGTTAGGGTTTCTTTAAATTCATTTTGATTTGGACAAAAATGCCCTTAAAGTCGCAGCCCAAAACTCACAGTTTTTAGTCATCAAATTATACATGCCCCCAAAGCCAAAAACACATCGATTTAAGAATTGTCTGGTTGTGTAAACATTCCATTCCAAGAAACAAAAGACATAGGTTGCCTAAATGGTCTTACAACTTTAACTGAGGAGAAGTTATTCAAGGCTTCAAAAGCACAATACCTAGGCCTATTTAACTAGTGAAACAATCTAGACCTGGCTAGGAATCATGGTCGTGAACTCGTGATGCAGAAGATCACATACCTAACTAAACTTTTTGCCATTGATAAGGCAGTGCTAGAGGCTTGCAAATATTTAATTTATGTGTTATGGACACCCTCAGGTGCTTAATAAAGACATGGAAGCCTTTACGTAGTATGCCAACACTTTTGTCACTTTTAGCTTTCTGACAAAGCTTCAACCAAGTTTCCTTGTTAAACTATATAGTTTGAGTTTGTTAGGTTATTATGGGGTTCACTTGTTTGTTGAAATAATTGTACATGACATTCTGCAGACCGAAAGATCTTTAATCTGTGCGGACACTGGTGCACTGATGCGAGAACCTCCAAAACGCTTTCAACCTTATAAAAAGTAAGCATGTTCAATTGGTTCTTTGTACATTGTCATTTGTTGTAGAAAATCCCTACTCTTTTCATTTCTCTTCCCCCTCCTAGTTCCATGTATTTTGGGTTCAAAGTGTTTCTTTTATTTTGTGTAATTCTATTGTCTTTTACTTTCCATTGGTCAGTTGGGAATAGATTTTCCTTCTGTTAGTATTCTACTCTGCCAACCTTTTTTTCTTAATTAAATAAAAGCACTGTTTTGGCTAAGATGTTAATTGGTAAAAAAGGGTCTTGCAATGAGTTCCAACTCTAGCGTACAAATCATGAGTAGTAGACTAGTACTCCATGCTGCTTTGTTGTTGACTCATAGTAATGTCCTATATTTTGCTAATCCCTTTGTTGATGTTATCATTTTATTTTTCTGTTGTCAGCTCATAGTAATTTCCTATATTTTGCTCATCCCTTTGTTGATGTTATCATTTTATTTTTATACTTATGATTTCATCCCAACTTTTCTGTGTATTCTTCAGTGAGAACATCAAGTTTTCGACCCAAGAGCTATCTGAAATAAAAAGAGTTTCAAATGGACATCTGCGTCTCCTCGGATTCAAGCCATTAAGTTGCTTAAAAGATTATCATAACTTGAGGCCATCAACATTTGTTTTCCCTAGTGACAAGGTTGTTTTCTTGTCCTTTACAGTACTGCAAATACTGTTTTGCGCTCATCTCATTTGATTAAATTGATTACATCAACTTCTTGATGGTTCATTGTGCTTTTTAAGTTTTTAACATATAATTATGCTCTAGGCACTTGATATTTTTAAAGATATATTTGTATATGTTGTTTATTTGGTCATTTGACTCATTCTATTTCATTTTCTCATCTTCTCTCTCTCTCTCTCTCTCTCTCTCCATCTACACTGTAGAAAGCAAAGTTGCGTAATCTAAGATAAGAAATGTATACTATATGACTATGCTTGTATAAATAAAGGAGAATTGCAAATTACCCCCTAACTTTGATAAAATGTCCAATCAAATCTGATTGTTTGGAAAATAGCAAAAACCCACTAGCATTAGTTGACTGTTTGTTGACTTTGGTTAAATCTAATATAATACTGTTATTTAAGTGTAACTAAATTAAAATAATTAAAAACCCAATAAATCCAAAATATAATTTCAAAAGGTTTAAAAATACAGAGAGAGAGAGAGAGAGAGAGAGAGTATTGTAAATTTTAAAATAAAAAATCTTATAGATTAACAAAAGAATAAAAAAATAATTTATCAATTGGTGTGGCATATAATTTATGGTATGTTGTCCTGTTGGTCCTAGGGAATAGTTGTGTAATCTTGACTGTACTGCTTTATTCCATAGCCTATATTAGCTGACTCTCTCCTTGCTTGATGCAGGAAGTTATTGGTAGCACTCGCATTTTCATTGCCCTTCTTAGATCCATGTTACGGCTTAAACGGTTAGTATGTTAGTCTTTGTTCCAGTACACTTGATAGTAATATATTCTACAAATTTGACCATAAATGCCATATGCATCTGTTCTGGTTGCAAATATATGGCATTATGGATTTATGGCTTTTAATCCCATCTTATATGTGCTGTTCTCAATTTACATTTTTAATATGAAAACCATCTAAAATGTGGAATATCTTTATCACGATTCATGAATGATGCTCCACCCTTGCCTGTAATGGTTATAATTAATTAGTTTGTGAATCTAAGTGATTTTTTATTTTTTGTAGGTATACATATTATGTCAGAAGTTCACACCTATTTATAGCATATTTTCAATTTCATTTATCATCAGGCTTGGAGATTAAAATGCTAAGTGGTTATCTTAGATTCATTTATTGAGTTATGGGGTAAACTCAAAGATGAAAAATGAAGACATTGTTTCTTCTTTCACATGGATAATCCATGACCATATGTTTTTTTTTTCTCTTATGTTTTTCTCATAATGATGTTCTTTAATGGAAATGCCCTCCTGTAAAACATGAGCCTATTTGGTAATATTTTATTTTGAAAACAAGAAATTGATTTTCATATTTTTAAGATTTGAAAATGCATCTAGTAGCAATAATTGAAAACAATATTCTAAATTGTTTTGGTGAAATAATATTTAACATATTGTAAGAGTAAATGCAATATTGTGTGTAGTTAAATTAATTTAAATTGATTTATGTTAATTAAAAAATATAAGAATACATATATATAATTAAAAAAATTAATTTAAAATTGATTGGTGTCTTTTCAAAAAAAAAATATTATAAAAAATAATACATATTTATTAATCTTTGGAAAGTATATTTGTTAATAATAAAAAAGAATGAGAATAATCCATATATACATTATATATAAAATTTTAATCTCTAGAAGCTTTTATAATTTTAATAAATAGAGCATATTCATTTGATAGGTCCCATATGCCACCTATCAACTAGTAAAAAGAAAAAACAAAAGTTAAAAGTGCAAAACAACGAAAACGTTTAAATGAAGTAAATGTAAAAAAACATATTTTTTGTTTTTCTCGTTTTCTTTCAAAAACATGGGTGCCAAAGCGTTTCTCATTGTTTTTCATTTCTAAAAACAGAAAATGCATTTGTAAAACGATAACAAACATGCTAAATAGTTTTTGGTATTCGAAATGTTTGGATTAGCAAGTTTGTTTATGACAATGCAGGTTTAGCAGTTCATTCATACTACACTTGATCACCTTGATATTTTTGATGTTTAATTATTACAATGTTATGGTACTTTCTAGTTCTACTTTTGAGTTTTTGTTTCTTTCTTTTGCAGTTTTGCTGTCGCATTTTACGGGAACCCAACTCATCCTCAATTGGTTGCTCTTGTTGCTCAAGTAAGACATCTTTTACATATTTGTATAAGTTATGCCATTGCTGCACATGCAAGTAGATAACTTGTGATTCTCATCGACAAGCCTACCTCTAGCTTCATACTTGATTGTAGCTCACTGACAATTAAGTTGAAATTGAGTGTCCTTTGTTTCTTATTAATAATGGGATTGCAAATGACAAATTAGAGGCTTAAGTCAGGAATTTATAATCTGTAAACAAATTCTGGACCTAATTAGATGACCTCTTTGTGTTTCTACCTATTTGTGTGTTGTGCTGGTTAGAAGTTATGTATCTTCTGCTATGAACAAAGCTTTAATCTGCTTTGAGCATTATAATGGAGCAAACGACATTTCTATGCTTAATCATGATGTTGACAAAATGATGTGAATTGTAAAGTATTGATTTCAATATTAAAGTTCCGATGCACAACTGTAAACTAACTAATTCCAAAGTTGAAAGTTGCATCAGAATTTGATAATGGCTAGTATCTTGCTGCTTTTGTAATTATTCTATTCAAGTTAACATTGATGTTTAAGTTTACCCATTTTCTTTTGAGACTTGACAGGATGAGATTGTTACTGCCGGTGGTCAGGTCGAGCCACCAGGAATGCACATGATATATCTTCCATACTGTGACGACATCAGAAATGTTGAAGAGGCAAGAGAAATATCTGAGTTAGTTTGAATAGATTTTCTTATTTTATGTTCACTGAGGAGTTGGTAATATTTGCAGCATCATTCAGATGCAAATGCTGTACCTCGAGCAACTGACGATCAAGTCAAAAAAGCCATTGCTTTGATGAAACGTATTGACTTGAAAGATTTTTCAGTATGCCAATTTGCTAACCCTTGTAAGTTACAATTGATAAGTGGTAATCTATTAGCTTAAAGTATAATTTGTTAACTGTGTAGATAGTAGTAGTATATCTTCAATTAACAGTTAATTATGAAATGGTTTCTACTCCTGAGCTTATACATCAAATGAAACATTCATTTTCCAGTTTACAAAAAAAATTATGCTTTTAATAATTTTGTTTCAAGTTTAAAGCATAGTAAACTGGTAGATTGACTGATTAAATTCACACTTGTTAACCTAAATGTCAGATTTTCTTTGAAGCTAAACAAGTGAATACTTCAAAGGTTAATTATCTATAGATTAGTTTGAGTGAAAGCATACATTTTCTAGACAATATTTGTCTAGACATTATTTATCAGTAAGTTCTTGCAGCCTTGCAGAGACACTATGCGGTACTACAGGCCCTAGCTCTAGAAGAAGATGAGATTCCAGAAATCAATGATGAGACAGCCCCTGATGAAGAAGGCATGGCTAGGTAAGAAAAAGGTTGTAGGTTTTGGTCTTTTACTTGATATATCTGCTGTCTATTCTCTAATTCATTTGATCATGATAAATATTTGTTGATATGGCCTGCAGACCTGGAGTTGTTAATGCAATAGAAGAATTCAAGCTTTCTGTTTATGGGGATAGTTATGATGAAGAAAATGCCCATGCCGGCAATGAAAAAGTGAGTGAAGCCTCCAAAAAACGAAAAGCAGTTGCTGAAAATGCTGTCAAGGAGAGTGCAAATTATGACTGGGCCGATCTCGCAGACAATGGAAAGGTTAGATTAAATGTTCCTTTTGAATGATTTGATCTTCATTTTTTGTGTTTTCTGCATTGCTTTTACAATTTTGACAAATCAAGATCAAAACATGATGTGGATAAACCAAATTAGCAGCAGATATTTCCCTTTCTCTTCAGCAATTCAGTAGTACGAAAAACTTAGGCTGTTAGGCTCCATTTCTTTGCAATTATTCCAGAGATATATTTGTTTTAAAGATGTTGTTTTTCGCAAGGCTATTTCAAGAGACATTTTGTAAATTTCCCCAAGCCGCATGATAAATTATCTGGCCAGATTCATTTATTTAGGTTCATTTAATTCCAGAGTAAAATTTTAATTGGCTAAAGCCTTACAAATCTTCCGATAATTTCATTTGTTTTCGATTTATGTTTGGCAGCTAAAGGATATGACAGTGGCGGAGTTGAAGTATTACTTGACGGCACACAATCTTCCTGTTACCGGAAAGAAAGAAGCGTTGATCAATAGGATATTAACTCACATGGGGAAGTGAACAAGTTTGCAGTGGTTATGTTGTGAGCATCCATTGTCATGCTTCTATCTGTTACATCAAAATGAATCATTGTATACTGTTTGACTGTAAGTAATTTTTGAGTAAAATTACATCTATTTTCGTAAAGTTTGTAAAGTTTTCCTGTGATGAAGCAGTCCAGTCATCCCTGTAAATATAACTGCACTGCAACTCTGAATTTCCAGGTTTGTTGGAGCATAATCACAACTTATGTGTTTTGAAGTTGTGGTTAGTTTATAATGGGAATAAAGGCTTCAAGGCATTATGTTGGGAGGAAAGCTGAAAATTTGCATGATTACTGCAAATTCTGGGAAATGTCACCCTCTGTGTCTTTTTTTTTAAATTTTTAATTTTTAATTTTTTATTATTTTTTTTATTGTGTTTATTTATTTATTTAAGAATATCACAAACACAATAACTTTTGTCACTTAAATGATGTTTGGGACAAAAATGTTATTTCACTAAAATGGATATTTGATATTTTGCCAATTAATTTGTTTTCTCAGATTTTATGCATTAAGTTCCACATAGTCAGAATCAGTATTTCACTTTTCCACTTAAATCCAGAATCAATTTCACTTTATTTGTTTCACTCTCTAGTCTCTCCCATCTATTCTATGTACACACGACTAGAGGTATTTTTTTCTTCAATCTCACAACTTAAATCATTCTTCTTTCATTTTTGGTGGAACTTTTAATATTATTTGAATTTTTATAAAATTTATCATGAATTTTTATTCCCAATACCTAGACCTGATGTCCGTTTCGGTTCCGAGGGGAACCGGAATTGGAACATACCTTAGGTGGTTCTGGTTTTGATTCGACGGTTCTGAATCGTTAGTAGATTATTGTAGAATATTTCAGTTCCGGTTTGGCGATTCTAAACCGTTCCGACAGTTTTGAACCAGTTCCAATTATAGTTCTGATGGTTCTAAACCGATTCCCAATAACAATGTTAAAAGGGACATTGTAGAGTACTAGGCTATGACTCATAACCCTTGTCCAAGTAATTATATTTTCCTTTCCCTTCTCATTTTTATATAGATTAAGCATTCCTTCATTGCTCTTATTTATCTAATGTGGGATGAGGGATTGAATACATTGCTCTTATTTATCATGATCAAAACTAGTTGTAGTTGAAACATTTTAATCTTATCAAATGCTACGCTGTATTAGTGTATTACTTGTCTACTTCCTGTACATTTAAGATATATATATATATATATCATCTCGATATTCACTAAATGCATTTATAAGTAGAGGACATAATTAACAACTCAAAATTTGTCTTCCACTGCCTTTAACCTTCAGAATATGCCTAAAGTTGCTCTAGTTTATGCATTGCATTGCATTTCCAGTTTTTATAATTATGTGTTTGCAAAAATTGGATACAGTACTTGCATGAGTACTGATTGCTCAAAAATGAGTACGTAAATATGTTCAAATTGTCAATTGCCATGGAAAAATTATGCATTCAAGAATGATTAGGATAATCGCATTGCATTCATCATAGCCCTAATAAATCAAGTGATAATGATGATCCTTTCTCTTGCAATATTGCTGTTTGAAAATTGGAACCGGAACCGGATAATTGGTTACCGTTCCGGTTTTTCTAGTTTGGTTCGCCGGTTCAAACCGAACCGGCGTTGGGTCTACCAATACCACAAGGTTTGTTTAAATTGCTTATTACTTTTTTATAATTTTGTTGATACACTAGTAGGTATACCTTTGACCACCCCTAATGAGCAAGTAATATATTTATGTAATTATTGGCAAAGAGCCAAAGAGTTTGTAATTTACTAGTTGATAATTTAACATGGTAATGCAAGTATGTAAGCATAAAGTGAGACAAAAACCGACAGTCAATCTGAATTGCATGTTTAATTTCGAAGTCAAAATTCTTTTCAATATTTCATCCTTTATTTATTACTTAGGATTATTAGCACTAGTCTCCCTTGAACTTTACGTGAGTTTACATTTTACCCCTAGAATTTTTTGTTAGACATTAAACCCCTTGAACTTTCATTTATTGGGAAACAGTTTGGTTTATTACCCCTTGAAAACCTGTTTGAAGGGTATTTACAGTCATGTTTTGCCAATAAATGAAAGTTCAGTGGGTTTAATGTCTAAATGAAAGTTTAATGGGTAAAATTCAAACTCGCATAAAGTATGCGAATAAACCTATTACTTATTAATATGAAATGTATAATAATGTATTATGCAGCCAACTTTGAACAAGAACACAATAGAAATATAAAAAGAATAATTGACAACCGCGTGGAGCAAATATGAAACGTTGAAACCACGTATTTAAAAGGCCAACTGAGTTATATTATATATATATATATGTAATATATATATAAGCTTTGACTAACCAGTAACCACTACAAGTTTGTTTATGCATATATAAATGTTGGCTTTGGGTTCACTTGCAAACCCAGAAAGTGTTCTCTGTACTTACACTTTTTGAGCAAATTATCAAAGAAGACAGTTTCTTCATCAAGTTACTGATGGCTCTGGCTCTGATTGGTAGCAGCTTCATGCCAAGAAACAAGCTGCTTGTGTCCATGCCTATTTCTAAGCCAACCCGCCAAACAACTGTGATAATGTAAGTGAATTACAACTTTTTTTAGCTTTTGATCATGATTTATTTATAATTTTAATGTTGGATTTTGGAATTGTATCAAAATCGGATCTCTAAGAACAGAATGAGGGTCTTTGATTGATCTAAATTTTTTCATGAACAAATATAGACTAGCTAATTGTGTGATGAGCTGTACTCCGAGGCTTTTAATCTTAGTGGTGGTTCCGAGTCTCATAATGCCTATTTTACAAACGTGTGTGGAGAATTTTTGATATCCAAGCCGCATATGTGTAGTGTTTGATATCGTGTTCAAATTACATACCGAGAAATAACTCTTTTTTTTATTATTATTAATTGTTCAAATTTTCAAGGTATATGTATCTGGAATCCATTTCTGCAAATTAATAATATGTTTTCCGACACTTTGTGCTTACCAAATTAATTATTTGTTGTGATCAGAAGATGTGCTAAGCCGTCTAGACCACCGGGAAGCAAAGGGAAACCTCCGAAGACCAACGGTGTACTCAGAGTTGCAGAGAGGAGTGTGAGACCAGAGAGTACTGGTAGTGTAATTAGAAGTTTGAGCGATGATGCTGAAGAAGATAACAATATGATCAACACTAGTACTACTGCTACACAAGTAGATTTTTCTGTTAATACTATCGTGCAAGCTGAGGTTTCTAATTGATATGCAATCATGTAAAATTTCTGGCAATAATCACATTAATTACTTAATGGTTGATAGACAAATAATTTTAAATTTTACAAAGTTACTCTTAAGTTATTGATCAAGTTCAAGATGGATGGTCTCTTAATTAATTCAAATTTCTGACCATCGATCTCTCTAAGCATATCAAATTGTAGGGGTGCTGAGATATGGAAACTGGTAAATGTGCCACCTTTGCAATTCCATGCATTCAATCTCCTAAAAGATGTTAAGAAAAACAATACTGTATATAGAAAAATAATCGGGTTGATCAAATTGGAAGAATTTGTAAAGAAACCAAGAAGAAACTAGGCGCGGAGGTTGATCAAATTTTCAAAAATGACCTCATAAATTATATGAATTTTTTTTTTTTTTTAACCATATACGGAATTCCAACGATTGATAATCACTAAAATTTCTTTTTAGTCTATAACCACGGGTTACAAAAATATAACAAAAAAATATATATAACATCTTTCATTTTTGGGTCATACTACCTTACTGGTTCAATAACGTTATTGGAGTTAATAACAACCATTAGATTGGATAAAAACAAATCCTATGGATGTTATTAAAATTTGAAATTAATGTTTTTTATTACAGTAAAAACTTGAAACCCTTTCAACAGGTTTCTTTTTATTTTTTTTTTCAAAAAAATAATAATTGCAAAAGATAAGAAAGTATACGGCTAATAAAAGATTATTTTTAAAAAAAAATGAAATATGACAGTTATTGGATTAACATCTTGATAGAGAAAATAAAAAATAAAAAAACCGTGAAATTAATCAAACCTTGAACCACCAATTCTTTCATCTTCAGCTTTTTTTTTTTTTTTTTTTTTTTAAAAAAAAAAAAATTGCTTTCATTCATCTTCACCCTCTCCAGAATCCTAAAGAGAGTCTTGAAGGTAGTGGTTGCTCACAGATTTATTGGAGAATATTCATTGTTTTTCTCTCTCGCTATCTGTGGCTTCAAAAAGAGGTACTTTGTTTGTCTCTTAATAAAAATCATGTGATAGTTTTTTGAATTTAAATTTTTGCATTGTTTAATTTATTTATTTTGTTGTTTTACTGTATTTCATGTTTTTTTTTTTTTTTTGAGTAGTATTGAATGTGATTTGATGTGAGGTTTATGGTTCTTCTTCTAGTCTTGGTAGTTTCAAAACTAAGAAAAAAATAGACAATAATAGGGAAAAAACTGATGTATTGTACTTTAAAAAAATAAAAAAAAACTGATGTATATCAAAATCGTAAATAGTCCGAATTTGCATTGTTTAATTTATTATTTTTGTTGTTTTAATGTATTCCATGTAATTTTTTTTGGAGCAGTAATCGATGTGAAATGTAATTTTTACACAACATATATATTTTGTCACCTATATAAATCAAGTTGTTACATGCTACGTTAAAATTGTTACGAGCTATGACTTTATTGTTACATATCATGTCATATTTGTTACAACATTAAATCATTACCACATACATCTTAATTAAAAAAAATTTATGTAAAACTTGTTACATAATATGAATATTTTGTTACACATATAAAATGAGTTGTTACATGATACAACAATGTTGTTATGACTTACAACTTTATCGTTACACATTAAACCAACGTGCAATTGTTACCACAAACGTTTTAACTACAACTTTCTACGTGAAACTTGTTACAAAACACATATATTTTGTTACCCATATAAACCGATTTGTTACTTGCTATGGTAAAGTTGTTACGAACTACGACTTTTTTATTACATATCACTTAAAATTGGGGTGGGGAGGCTAAACAAAGTGGAGTGATGTAGTCCAGTTGTGTCCCACTAAATTATTAAAAAAATTATAAGTCAGATAGTGTACCCGCTAAATTATTAAAAAAAATTAAATATTGGAGAGTGATGGATCAGAAATGATAAGTCAGAGAGTGTGTCCGCTGAATTATTAAAAAAAATTAAATGTTAGAGAGTGATGGATCAGAAATGATAGTGTGGTGTGGTGTCGGTGTGGTGCTGTCACCAGAAATGAGTATGAGAGTTCATATATAAATTTTTTTATTTGAAAAGTTTGGACCGGGCTACATCCTAGTGTAGTCTCCACTTGCCTCCACCCTTGATTTAGTGGGACACAACTGGACTACATCACTCCACTTTGTTTAATTAAAATGAGTTGTTACATGATACGACAACGCTGTTACAACTTACAACTTTATCGTTACACATCAAACTAATGTGAAATTGTTACCACAAACATTTTAATTACAACTTTCTATGTGAAACTTGTTACAAAACACACGTATTTTGTTACCCATATAAACCGATTTGTTACTTGCTATGGTAAAGTTGTTACGAGCTACGACTTTATTGTTACATATCACTTAAAATTGGGGTGGGGAGGCTAAACAAAGTGGAGTGATGAAGTCCAGTTGTGTCCCACTAAATTATTAAAAAAATTATAAGTCAGAAAGTGTGCCCGCTAAATTATTAAAAAAAATTAAATGTTGGAGAGTGATGGATCAAAAATGATAAGTCAGAGAGTGTGCCCACTGAATTATTAAAAAAAATTAAATGTTGGAGAGTGATAGATCAGAAATGATAGTGTGGTGTGGTGTCGGTGTGGTGTCGGTGTGGTGCTGTCACCAGAAATGAGTATGAGAGTTCATATATAAATTTTTTTTATTTGAAAAGTTTGGACCGGGCTACAGCCTGGTGTAGTCTCCACTTGCCTCCACCCTTGATTTAGTGGGACACAACTGGACTATATCACTCCACTTTGTTTAATTAAAATGAGTTGTTACATGATACGACAACGTTGTTACAACTTACAACTTTATCGTTACACATCAAACCAATGTGAAATTGTTACCACAAACATTTTAACTACAACTTTCTATGTGAAACTTGTTACAAAACACATGTATTTTGTTACCCATATAAATCGAGTTGTTACATTCTAAGTCAAAGTTGTTACGAGCTATGACTTTATTGTTACATATCATGTCATATTTGTTACAACATTAAATCGTTACCACATACATCTTAATTAATTTTTTTTACATAAAACTTGTTACATAGTACGAATATTTTGTTACCCATTAAAAATGAGTTGTTACATGATACGACAACATTGTTACAACTTACAACTTACAACTTACAACTTTAATGTTACACATCAAACCAATGTGAAATTGTTACCACAAACATTTTAACTACAACCTTTTACATGAAACTTGTTACACAACACATATATTTTGTCACCCATATAAATCAAGTTGTTACATACTACGTTAAAATTGTTACGAGCTATGACTTTATTGTTACACATCATGTCAGATTTGTTACAACATTAAATCATTACCACATACATCTTAATTAAAAAAATTTATGTAAAACTTGTTACATAATACGAATATTTTGTTACACATATAAAATGAGTTGTTACATGATACAACAATGTTGTTACAACTTACAACTTTATCATTACAATTTACAACTTTATCGTTACACATTAAACCAACGTGCAATTGTTACCACAAACGTTTTAACTACAACTTTCTACGTGAAACTTGTTACAAAACACATATATTTTGTTACCCATATAAACCGATTTGTTACTTGCTATGGTAAAGTTGTTACGAACTACGACTTTATTGTTTCATATCACTTAAAATTTGTTACAAAATTTAAATTGTTACCACACACATCTAAATTATAATTTTTTATCCAAAATTTTTTTACATTGTACACAAATTATGTTACGCTTAATTTATCATATAAAAAATAATAAAATAATTATAAATATTTAAAATGAAATTTTAATTCAAAAATTATTAGGTTACAAATATTTTATAAACTTAAATCAAATAAATATTAATTTCCAAATATAATACATCAAAAATATTTTTAAAATTAATATATTTATTTATTTATTTCAGAAAATAATAATAGTTTCAAATATATATATATTTTTTTACTATTTTAAATATGTTATATTATAAATGTTTTATTAAATTAAATACAAATTCAAATAATAAAAAAAATATCACATATTTAT
This sequence comes from Acer campestre, assembly GCA_954870605.1. Lineage (NCBI taxonomy): Eukaryota > Viridiplantae > Streptophyta > Magnoliopsida > Sapindales > Sapindaceae > Acer > Acer campestre. The sequence continues at coordinate 31,156,774 of OX940801.1, forward strand.
TTAAATCACATAAGATTATTGTGAGGATATGCATCATCTTTATCTAATTATCATTTAAAATTATTTAACACAATTATTTAAATTAAATTAAATTGGATTATTATATTTTTATAATAAAATAATTTGAAAGTAACTGGTTAATTGGTTATAACCAGTTACTTCATTTTTTTTCAAGTGCTTGGTTGTCACATGTCAACCAAGTATTGGAGGAATGTTGTAATAAAATTCCAATAATGTTATTGGGATTTAATCTCTCAACAATGTAGTCATATCCTCCTCGAAAACCTCGTTCTTAACTTTTTGTAGGAGAAAATTACCTAACTACCTTCTAGAAGGGTGTTTCTGTACTTTTCCCAACTTTTAGGGTTTAGCTTTTTCTTTCGAGCAAATTGCAGCCAACCTCCCTGTGGTTTGACATTTGACTATCAAAAACAACTTTATCATTAATTGACAATTACCTTCCCTACCATTAGTCAAAACTAGTCAAATTTAATCGTTGACCGGATTTGGCCGCTACAAATACCTAAATACTCATGAAAAAAAAAATATATGATTTTAAAAATATATAAATATATGAAAACAAATTTGGATCTCCATTGTAAAAAAATTGATAATTACAAATTAAAAAAAATGTGGAGATATAGGTTGTATCTCTATATTTTCTTCAAATTCTAAATTCTAAAAAATTAATAATCTGGATTATCAAAATCCAATCCAACAACTTTTCTTCAAATAATTTTTTTTTCTTCCATATGGATTCCCAAATTTTTCTTCATATTCAAGTTTTTTAGATTTTTCAAAACTAAAATAATAATAATAATAATCTAGCTCATCTAAATCTAATCTAACAACATTTTCTTCTTCCATTGATGTATTTCCAAATTTTTCTTTAGATTCAAGTTTTTTAGATTTTTCAAAAACAAAAATGTGGCTAGAATGAATGGTGGAAATTTAAAGCTTTTAAATCTATTTTATTAATAAATAAAAAGGCTTGAAATGATGAAAATACCCTTATCTCTGTTAAGTTTGATTAACTTTGACTAATGGTAGAGGAGGTCATTGCCAATTAAGCATAAAGTTGTTTCTGATTGTCAAAGATCAAACCTCAGGGAGGTTGGCTACGATTTGCTCTTTTCTTTTCCTCTTTCTTTCTACAAACGAACAGTTGCATTGGAAAGGGCTTGCCTTAGCAGCATTGTTGTTGCGTCTGGGCAGCACACTGTCAGTGCCACTTGTTCCCAGTGACGCCTTTGCCACCGGGCTATGCCATCTTTGGTGAAAGTGGGAGATGTGAAAGAGAGGAGAGAGAGTTTGGAAAGAGTTTTTATATGAAGGTTTTTAATAATTTCTCAAAAACATAGTTATTAAATATTAATAGTTAAACTATTGTATGTGGCTAAAAATGAAAATCTAATGTTTTAAAGGACTATATTTTATTTGCTCCCTTTATAAGTTATTAATATGTGTTTATGTTTAGAAAATTTTAAAAATATGTTTGAAGTATCGAATGTCAAACTGGTACACCTATATCTTTGGAAAAAAAAAAAAAGAAAAAAAAAAGGGGTATGCATGTATGTTCCATAAAGTTAATATATGTGTGTGAGGGGGTATGTTCCATAAAGTATATATATATATATATAGTGTGTATCTTAAAAAATAAAAAAAAACGGTACACCTATATATTCCATAAAGTTGTTTAGAAAATTTTAAAAATATGTTTGGAGTATCGAATGTCAAACTGGTACACCTATATCTTTGGGAAAAAAAAAAAGGGGTATGCCTGTATGTTCCATAAAGTTAATATATGTGTGTGAGGGGGTATGTTCCATAAAGTATATATATATATATAGTGTGTATCTTAAAAAATAAAAAAAAAACGGTACACCTATATATTCCATAAAGTTGTTTAGAAAATTTTAAAAATATGTTTGAAGTATCGAATGTCAAACTGGTACACCTATATCTTTGAAAAAAAAAAAAAAAAAAAGAGTACGCCTGTATGTTCCATAAAGTTAATATATGTGTGTGAGGGGGTATGTTCCATAAAGTGTGTGTATATATATATAGTGTGTGTCTATCTTAAAAATAAATAAATAAATAAATAAAATAAAATCAGTACGCCTGTATATTCCATAAAGTTGTGTGTGTGTATTCACTGGATCTAAAAATCTCTAAACCTAATTAAATGAGTTTAGTTACAATACATCAAAGCCGGTACGCCTGTATGTTCCATAAAGTTGTGTGTGTGTGTGTTCACTAGATCTAAAAAACTCTAAACCTAATTAAATGAGTTTAGTTACAATACATTAAAAAACCGATACGCCAGTATGTTCCATAAAGTTGTGTGTGTGTGTCTAAAAAACTTTAAACCTAATTAAATGAGTTTAGTTACAATACATTAACCGTATGGTTACTAGAGTGAAAACTAGATATTGGTTTTTAATCAAGTGTCTATAAAATTTAAAGGTTTAAAATAAACAAATAAAAAAAAAATAGAAAAAATATTTTCTCTTGATTTGTAACCAAACTCCATTGTTTTCAAATAAAAAATATTGAAAACTGAATATTTAGCATTTCAATTCGGTTTTAGCCAAAATGGAACAAAACTAAAATCTGAAACGTACCGCGATGCGACTATCCCTAAACTAAACTCAATAACTTTTAGGGGAATTATCATTTTAGTCTCGATGTTTTTTTTTTTAATTATCTAATTTTTAAGTATATTTCTCTTTTTAGTTCTTGTGGTTCCTATGTTTTCAAAAACCTATCAATTTCCTCTAACTATAATACAAAAACATAAATCTAGTCGGGACCAAATTGATGGGTTTTAGAAAACAGAGGGACCACAGGAGCTAAAAAGGGAAATGTAGTTAAAAAAATAGATAATTCTAAAATACGTAGAGACCAAAATGATAATTCCCTGACTTTTAATTAGTCTGGTTGGGGTTTACGTGTCGGGGATCCTACTAAAACCTCTTGAACCGAACACTTTACTCTGCTTTTGTAAAACCTCCCCAAAACCCAGTCTTGAGCCATGTATCTGTTGAAGACCCAAAACCCTCTTCACATGCCCACCAAATCTCTCTCATTCCTTTCAATTTTCATCAGAAATCTAGCGTCACAAACAAACCCAACTCAAACCAACAACAAGTGTCTCCATATTCTCTTCCAAGAAGCCGTAGGATTACGCGAAAAGACAGAAACCGATAGCGATAGCGAAAGCGAAAACAATGAGTTGAAGAATGGGTTGAGAGAACTAGAGAAAGAGGTCGGACATTTGAAGGCAAATGCGAATTCCAACAATCAAGACAATGTCAATGAGAAAAGCAAAAGCTTTCGAATTGGTTTGTTCAAATTGTTTCTTGATAAGGGGAAGGTGAAGGTGAAAAACGAAGCGAAGCGAGAGAGGAGAGTAGTGGAGGGCGAGCCTGGGGTTTTCAAGAAGCTTTCGACGGATATGGAGTTGTTGATAAAGCATTTGTATCAAAAAGGATATTTTAAGAAAGCCAATTTTGTGCCTGATGGTCAAGAGAAGTTGGATTTGAGTTGTTTTGATAATAGTTATGGAAGGAGTTTTATTAAGTTCGCTGCGGAGAGTTTTGGCAAGGATAATCACAAAATTGCAAAGTAAGATTATCTTTTTCGGTATAGTTGTTTTGTTTGTTTATTTGTTTTTGAATTGATTGATATGCGAGAGGAAATTGAAGTTAGTGGTGTGTAGGAGTTATAATGAGTTTTTGTTTTGTTACCTTGGCCAAGGTATCTTAAAGGATTTTCGCCTATATGCATCTCCCAACCATGTCTTGCCACCTGAACACTTCTAGAACCTTCCTTTCTTTGCTTGAAGCCCACTTAAACTTATCGTTTCATTCCTGGGGCCTGTCTCTTAAGGTAGGGAGCTATCCGCTGAGTAGCCAATTTTCATCCCTACATATTTAAATGCTTGAATGAAAAGAGAAAGGAGTATGAGAGTTGGAATGCTTCTAAAATTCTAGTTTCCTTCTAATTAACTCTAGAGATTAGTTATTTCGAATTCAATCATCCCCTTTAATTCTCTACTTTATACAAGACTCTTGTTTATTTTAGTTTGTACTTTACACAAAGAATAATGGAAATCATTTTGTAAGCTGACATGGTGTTTTGTTTCTTTAAACAGGTTGCTTTAGAACAACATATAGGACTATGAATATCTATATTTCATTTTTAAGAATAATGGAAAACCAACAATTCTACTAACCATCAATGTAAGACTACAACTTTAGATAGAATATGCTGTATTGAGGTACATGATTGTGGAGTCTGTTCTAAGTAAATGTATATGATGTTATGTTGTTATAGAATTTAAGGCCTTACTTATTATACAGGATTTAGATGTTTTGTTGATTTCTGAATTCTTCATACCAGAATGTGATTGTGTTTTGTGCAATCTATTTCTGATTCTGATTGAACCCTACAGGAGTTTTACAAACGATAATGAGTGTGAGTTCTTATGGAAATGATTAAATTAAATGATGTCACTTTAGAGTTAAAACATGTACAGAAGAAAACACAACTATCAAAAAGCCCCACAATTCCCCCTCAGCCTCTCTTTTTAATTGCCTTATTCTGATTGTCAAAGTGAAATTGTATTTTGAAGCTTCTATTAATTATTAAATCCTGTGATATCCTATTTCACTGTTCTTTCCATCTTCTGAAGTTAATTGAAGTGCAGGATATATTTATCAGTAAGGCAATGTGAGTAATAAAGTTTTACTAATTCCTCAACTTCGTATAGTTAGAAATATAGTTGCCACTGTGTGTTATCTCACATCTGTGCGAATGGTGAAATAGATTGTACAAGTATTTCACCTAATCCGAGGTCATACTGTAATTTTGCACATCTTCAACTTATAAGTTGCCTTTTCTTACAATTGTTCAACTCTTCCACTTCCATCTTCTTCGTTATGAGCACTCAGTCTTCTAGTGTCCCTCTTTATACTCCTGGCATTGCAATAAATTTATTTTGGATTTACAGATTGTTGTCAGGCAGTGACTTAAAAAAGGTGGCCCTCCTCGGTTGTCCTTCCCTCACAAAGAAGAACATAATTTCGGCTAAGCAATTGCGCAATTTTTTTGGCATTCAAGAGAACACTGTAAGCCAATATCTCCATTAAATCTTCTACACTTCTCTGTTCTCTCATTAACATCATGGTTATCTCTGTATAACTACAGTGCATCCTTGTTTCTGCATTTGCTCATTTCAGGTATGTCGCAAATGTGCTTTAAGACATTCTTGCCAGTTTGTAAATCAATATGTGCAGAAAGGTGGGTACAGCAATTTGAGATTGGCTGATGTGATGAGGGTTATTCCTTTGTATGCATTGGAGTCAGTACCTCCAGAACTGCAAGTGCCTGATGATGTAAAGGCTTCTGTCAGTAAATTGTTGAAGGAGGTTATAAATCTAAGTCCAGAAATCAATGATGAAACTGCCCCCAATGAAACAGCCCCTCATGAAGAAGGCATGGCTAGGTAAGAAAAAGGTTGTAGGTTATAGTCTTTTACTTGATATATCTGCGGTCTATTCTCTAATTCATTTGATCATGATAAATATTTGTTGATATGGCCTGCAGACCTGGAGTTGTTCATGCAATAGAAGAATCCAAGCTTTCTGTTTATGGGGATAGTTATGATGAGGAAAATGCCCTTGCCGGCAAAGGAAGAGTGAGTGAAGCCTCCAAAAAACGACAAGCAGCTGCTGAAAATGCTGTTAAGGAGAGTGCAAATTATGACTGGGCTGATCTCGCAGACAACGGAAAGGTTAAATTAAATGTTCCTTTCGAATGATTTGATCTTCATTTTTTGTGTTTTCTGCATTACTTTTACAATTTTGACAAATCAAGATCAGAACATGATGTTGATAAACCAAATTAGCATCAGATATTTCCCTTTCTCTTCATCAATTCAGTAGTACGAAAAACTTAGGCAGTTGGGCTCCATTTCTTTGCAGTTATTCCAGAGATATATTTGCTTTAAAGATGTAGTTGTTTTTTCGCAAGGCCATTTCAAGAGACATTTTGTAAATTTCCCCAAGCAGCAGGATAAATTATCTGGCCAGATTCATTTAATTCCCGAGTAAAATTTTAATTGGCCAAAGCCTTACAAATCTTACAGTAATTTCATTTGTTTTTTATTTATGTTTGGCAGCTGAAGGATATGACAGTGGCGGAGTTGAAGTATTACTTGACGGCACACAATCTTCGTGTTACTGGAAAGAAAGAAGCCTTGATCAGCAGGATATTAACTCACATGGGGAAGTGAACAATTTTGCAGTGGTTATGTTGTGACTTGTGAGCATCCATTGTCATGCTTCTATCTGTTCATCACAATGAATCATTCATTGTATACTGTTCGACTGTAAGAAATTTTTGAGAAAAATTACATCTATTTTCTTTTAAAGTTACAGTCCAGTCGTCCCTGTAAAATATAACTGCACTGCAACTCTGAATTTCCAGGTTTGTTGGAGCATAATCACAACTTATGTATTTTTGAAGTCGTGGATAGTTTATAAAGGGAATCAAGGCTTTCAAAGCATTATGTTGGGAGGAAAGCTGAAAATTTGCATGATTACTGCAAAAGAGTGCTAAATTGTCTCTCTCAACCCACTCTCTGTTCCTGTGTTGACATGTGGACAGCAATAAATGTTTAATCTTTATAAACAGCCTACTTTTTTCATTTTATTTATTATACAAACCAACAACTAATTTCCTAAATTACCCTTCTTCATTTAATACTATCAACTTAAAAAAATAAAAAATAAAAAAGCAGGTCTGTAACTTTTATTTTCTACAGTTCTATTAGGTTCGAGTTAACTTCAACTCTAAACATTTACAAACAAAAATTGATTTTTTACCATTGTTATAGCTCTATTCAGGTAATTTTTTTTATTGTTTTTTACTAAATAAATTTATTGTATTGGATTAAATTTTTATATTTAACTTCTTTTATTTGAATTTCTTTTTCAATACTTGTTTGTGCAGTTCTCACCATTTTCAAATATAAGTTGTCTTCTCACCATTATTACAATGGACAAGGATCCTCTCCTCACCTCACTTAATCTTATGACATATAAGCATTGCAATAAATGAATGGTTAAGATGTGAATGACACTTTATTAATAACCAATCATATGCGAGGAAAATGTGAGGAAAATGTGAAGGTGAGGTCAGGTCAGGTGAGGAGAGGATCATGGTTTTACAATTGTATTCTAGTAATTTTTTAATTGATTTTAATATTAAATAATTTTATTATATTGGGTTTGTAACATGACATAAAAAATATTTCTCATTTCATATTAAAATTTGTTAATTTTCCATATATATGTTTTGTAGATATTCAAAAGTCAAAAGCATTTTCTTAAATGGAAAAATACAGTTTTAATTGAAAATATAGAATTTCTTTGTGTATTTTATGATGTTTTTGGATAAATATTCTGCAATTTTCTTTTGGTTTATTATTTTCTTTTGGTTCATGAATGATGTACCATTTATTTAATTTCTTTTGGTTACAAAATTTTTTAAATAATTTAATTCTAATTCTTTTTACTAAGTATTTATTCTATACAACTACCATCAAATTAACTAGTGATGTTTGGTAATGAAAGAAATATCTGAGTAATTCAATTTAGATCTGTAAACACAAGTTCACTAGAAAGAAAAGAAGTTGCAGAGTTTTAGAGTCTAACAACACAGACATGTTATTATTATTATTATTATTATTGTTATTATTATATATTAAATGAATTAAATGACAATCTGCTGAAGTTAAAGAATAAGAGCAATCTAAGAAATTAGTTGTTAGTTTGTATTGTAAATAAAATGAAAAGGTAGGCTTTGATGTTTGGTAATGAAAATTTGGTAAAAAGAAATATATGAGCAATTCAATTTAGATTTGTAAACACAAGTTCAGTAGAAAGAAGAGAAGTTCTTAGAGTCTAACAATACAGACATGTTATTATTATTTTTTTTAAAAAAAATGAATTAAATGACAGTCTACTGAAGTTAAAAAAGAATGGCAATCTAAGAAATTAGTTGTTAATTTATATTATAAATAAAATGAAAAGGCAAGGTTTGATGTTTGGTAATGAAAATTTGTAAAGAAATATCTGAACAATTCAATTTAGATCTGTAAACACAAGTTTAGTAGAAAAAAGAGAAGTTGCAGAGTCTTAGGGTATGCTTGGTATGACTTTTCAAATAGAGATTATAGAGTGATCTTTTTGAAGTAGAGCTTCTAACAAAAAGTTGTATGTTGTTTGATATTCAGTTACAGAAGTGTTTTTCAGTAACTAGATTGTTTGACAGTATATTTCTTAAAGTGTTTTTGGTTGTGATAAATTACAAATAAGAACATAAACAAAGGACTTGTAAATTATGACTCTAAGAAAGTAAAAAAGATTACCAAATCAACTGGTACAAGCAAAATAAATAAATAAATAAATAAATCAATCAAAGGTATTATATAAATAGGTAATTACAGATACACAAGTATAAAACAAAATCACAAGTACTGAAGTTTAAAAAAAAAAAAAAACACATATAAATAACAAACACAACAATATCTTTGAACAATCACAATACACAATACACATGTACTTGAGTTTAAAAAACAATTATAGATATATGAGTTTAAAAAATAAAAATAAAATCACGAACACGAGAATTTTTTTTTTTAAGAAAAAATATCAGAGGCATAGTACATAACAAACACATCAATATTCTTCAATAATCATAGATATATAAGTACATAACAAAATTACAAGAACTTGAGTTTTTTTTTTTTTAAAAAAAAAAAAAAAAAAAAAATCACAAGTACTTGACCATTTGGTCAATTTCCAACTAATGTCTCATCCACACAAATCCTTATGAATACCTCACTAATTTGATCATCCCAATCAGCCTTAGCACTCTTTTGATTTTCCTCTCTAACATTTCCTTGAGTTGAATTCACTTGTAGGTAAGACATGTTCTACACAAAACAAATATAAATAAACAATATAATACATATATGTGCGATTTACAGACTTTAAACTAATTAAAAATAAATAAAAGATGTAAAGTGTAAATACATTAAGAAACAAAATCACAGATACATGCATTTTTTTTTATAAAAAAATAAAAAAAAATAAAATCGCAGCTGCATTAGTTTATAAAATAATCACATATATATGAGTTTTAAAAACACAAAAATCACAGATAGATGAGTTTTATTTAAAAAAAAAAAAAAAGCATAGGTTCATGAATTAAAAATCACAGATATGTGAGTTTAAAAACAAAATCATAGGTAATTGGGAGTTTAAAAACAAAATCACAGGTAAGTAAGTTTATATATATATATATATGATATAGGAGTTTTTTTTATAAAAAAAAAAAATAAAAAAAATCATAGATACTTGAGTTTAAAAACAAAATCACAAGTACATGAGCTTTAAAAAAGAAAATATCATAGATATAGGAGTTTTAAAAAAAAATCCACAGATACATGTGGGGTTTTTAAAAATAAAAATAAAAATATCACATGTACATGAGTTAAAAAAATCACAAATATATGAGTCTTTAAAAAATAAAAATCGCAAATACATGAGTTGTAAAAAACAAAAATTACAGACACATGAGTTTTTTTTTTTTTTTTTAATAAAACTAATCATAGGTAAATGAGTTTTAAAAAAATCACAATAAAAAATATAAAAAATATATTACAGATACAAAAGTACAGGTATATAATTTTTTTTAAATCCCAAGTAGATGAATTTAAAAAAAAAAAAATCAACCAAACATATATATATATATACATATATATGTATATATATAAATTTTCTATTATCAGTTCGTCTTCATAATAAATATATCAGGACGAAGAATGTGGACTATTAGATTTACATACTTTAACTCAAAATGTATGCATTTGTTAAAACTCCTCCATAATTTATGGTTCATATTGTCATGATGAACTGATAATAGAAAGAATATATATATATATATAACACTTAATAACATTACAATAAACCGTAAACATACATATATATTATTGTTTATAATTATCAAAAAAAAAAAAAAAAAGTAAAAGTGTTGATTTGAACTTATTGGTGATAGATGAAAACTTATCGTTTGAATATCAATGAAGATGAGGAGACATAAATTATGTTTGATAAGTATTCAAATATAATAGGGTTGTGTAATTGAAGAGATATATGATGGAATATCTAATATTCATATAGGGTAGTATTGACAATGCAATTGTATTAATAAAAGCTCAAAAAGAGCTTTTTGGGAGAATTTGGGCTTCTCCAAGTAAACATAAAATGGTTTTTTTTTAGATTAAAAAAGTTGTTTTTGAAATTTGTCAAAAAAAAAAAAAAAACACCTTAAAACAGCTTCTAATACTAAAAAAGTGCTTTTGACCTTTACAAAAGCCATACCAAACATACACAATACAGACATGTTATTATTATTTTAAAAAAAATGAATTAAATGACAATCTGCTGAAGTGAAAGAAGAAGGGCAATATAGGAAATTAGTTGTTGGTTTGTATTGTAAACAAAATGAAAATGTAGGCTATTTATAAAGGTTAGATTTTTAATAAAACATTTATTGCAGTCCACATATCAACACAAGAACAAAGAATGTGTTGAGAAAGTGGATTTAACACTCCTCTTGCTGTAAATATATATATATATATATAGTTTTTCTATTGTTAATTCGTCCTAGCAATAAATATATCAGGGCGAAAAATATGGATCACAGATTATGAAGAAGTTTTGACAAGTGCATACACTTTGAGTCAAAGTATGTAAATCTAGTAGTCCACATTCTTCATCCTGATATATTTATTGTCAGAACGAACTGATAATAGAAAATCTATATATATATATATATATATGCCAATTGAGTTTTATATATATACAGTTTTTCTATTGTCAGTTTGTCCTTACAATAAATATATCAGGACGAAGAATGTAGACCACAGATTATGGAGAAGTTTTGACAAGTGTATACACTTTGAGTCAAAGTATGTAAATCTAGTGGTCCACATTATTCATTATGATATATTTATTATCAGGACGAACTGATAATAGAAAATCTGTATATATATATGAGCTAATTACACAGAACCTCCCTGAGGTTTGCCCCTTTACACCAAAAAACTCAACCCCCCTAGCGTTAGTGTTTGACCGTTAACTTAACGGTTGACCACATCAAAATGCCAAAATGACTTAAATACCCCTATTACCTTTTATTTAATGAAATTAAAATTTAAAAGAGTAAATTAAATAAAGAAAAATTAAATAAAAAATAGATGATCTTCACAATTTTTTAAAAAATAAATAATTTTTAAAAAAGGAAAAAATAAGAAAATAAAATTAAAACATGTTTTAAAACCAAAAACAAAAAAAAAAACAAAACAAAAAACAAAACAAAACAAAAAAACACAGAAAAATAATGGAAAATAATTTAAATTTTAAAAACCAAAATAAAAAATGAATGTAATTTTAAATGGAAAGAAACAAAGACGGATGAGATCTGGTGGAAAAAAAAAATATCAACTTTATCGTACAAAACTTCGTTTTTGTTTCTTTTACCAAAAAAAGTATCAACGAAATTTTGTACGATGAAGTTGATACTTTTTCTTCCACCAGATTTCATCCGTCTCTGTTTCTTTCCATTTAAAATTACATTCATTTTTTATTTTGTTTTTTAAAATTTAAATTATTTTCCATTATTTCTCTTCTTCTTTTTTTTTTTTTTTTTTTTTTTTGTTTTTTGGTTTTAAAACGTGTTTTAATTTTATTTTCTTATTTTTTCCTTTTTTTAAAATTTATTTATTTTTAAAAAAATTGTGAAGATCATCTATTTTTTATTTAATTTTTCTTTATTTAATTTACTCTTTTAAATTTTAATTTCATTAAATAAAGGGTAATAGGGGTATTTAAGTCATTTTGGCATTTTGATGTGGTCAACCGTTAAGTTAACAGTCAAACACTAACGCCAGGGGGGTTGAGTGTCAATTTTCGATAAAGTTGTTTTTTGGTATAAAGGGGCAAACCTCAGGGAGGTTCTGTGTAATTAGCTTTATATATATATAAATGTTCAAGTCAGTACATACTGATATAACTTTATCGGTGCGTTGGATGTGGACCATTAAATTTACATACTTTGACTCAAAGTGTATACATTTGTCAAAACTTTTCCATGATCAGTTGGTCCACATACATTTGTATTGATATAATCACATCAGTGCGCACCGATGTGAACGAAACCGTATATATATATATATATTATCTTTGACTAACCAGTAACCACTGCAAGTTTATTTATGCATATGTAAATGTTGGCTTTGGGTTTACTTGCAAACCCAGAAAGTGTTCTCTTTACTTTCACATTTTGAGCAAATTATCAAAGAGACAGTTTCTTCATCAATTTGCTGATGGCTCTGGCTCTGGTTGGTAGCAGTTTCATGCCAAGAAACAAGCTGCTTGTGTCCATACCTATTTCTAAGCCAAACTACCAAACAACTGTGATAATGTAAGTGAATTACAACTTTTTTTTTTAGCTTTTGATCATGATTTATTTATAATTTTAATGTTGGATTTTGGAATTGGATCAAAATCGGATCTCTAAGAACAGAACGAGGCTCTTTGTTTAATCTAAATTAATTGTGTGAGCTGCACTTCGAGGCTTTTAATCTTAGTGGTGGTGGGTTCGAGTCTCATCATGCATATTTTACAAGTGTGTGTGGAGAATTTTTTTTATCTAGACCGCATATGTGTAGTGCTTGATATCAACAAGTCTTGATTAACCCCTGACCCTCATGATGTTCAAATTACGTACCGAGAAATAACTCTATTTCTTTTTTTATTAATTGTTCAAATTTTCAAGGTATATGTATCTGGAATCCGTTTCTGCAACTTAATAATATGTTTTCCGACACTTTGTGCTTACCAAATTAATTATTTGTTGTGATCAGAAGATGTGCTAAGCCGTCTAGACCACCAGCAAGCAAAGGGAAACCTCCAAAGACCAACGGTGTACTCAGAGTTGCAGAGAGGAGTGTGACACTAGAGAGTGTTAACGTTATTGTGATTAGAAGGATGAATGATGATGTTGCAGAAGATAATAATACGAACAACACTAGTACTACTGCTACACAAGTAGATTTTCTTGTTAATACTACTGTGCAAGCTGAGGTTTCTAATTAATATGCAATCCTGTAAGAGCATCTCCAATGCAAGCATGGCTTGTGTAAAAAAAAGATACCACGTAGGATAAACAGACGTTATGTTAATAATTGTGTCTCCAATGCAACCGTGCATATTCAACCTCAAGCTGACGTGGCAAAAAAAATATTAGACATTGTCAACATGACCGTCCACTTTCAGACGGTCTATTACACAGCTATTTTTTAGGTTGATTCAGCAAACATTTAAAACTGACATTAATTTTTCATATATTTTTGGTAAGGAAATAAAATAAAAAAATAAAACAGGAAAAAAAGATGGACACGTCATTAAAACAATTGTGTTTTAGACAGAAGCATTGGAGACCAAATTTTAAGTTGATTGTCTATCAAGTCTATTTTTATGCCACATAGGAAGCAAGTCTCTTGACATTGTTGCCATATCAACAATTATTGATTTGCAAGCCACTTTTGCATTGGAGATGCTCTAAAATTTCTGGCAATAATCACATTAATTATCATGAATATCGGATCTGATTATTCTATATATATAGTCAGTAAAATTGTTGATGATTCTTATCCTCTTTGTAGTACAGTGTAGCAGCTCTTAGATACTTGCTGGTTGATAGACAAATAATTTTAAATTTTACAAAAAAATATATATAACATCTTTTCCAAAAAAAAAAAAAAAAAAGTGACGTTTGAGAAAAGGTGAAATCTTGACATTTTTTTAAATTAAAAATTATTGAAACAATCCTCTAAAACCATGTTCATAACTTTTTGTAGGAGAAAATTTCCTAAATACCTTCTAGAAGGGTGTTCTGGTACTTTTCCCTTCGTCTAGGGTTTAGCTTTTTTCTTTTCCCTCTTTCTTTCTACAAACGAACAGCATTGCCGGAAAGGGCTTGCCTTAGCGGCATAGTTGTTGCATTTAATCATCGCACTACTGGTGCCACTTGGGCCTGGTGACGCCTTCACCAGGCTGTGCCATCTCTGGTGAATGTGAGAGATGTGAAAGAGAGAGAGAGAGAGAGAGAGAGAGAGAGAGAGAGAGAGAGTTTGGGGAGGGTTTTTATATTAAGGTTTTTGGTATTTTCTCAAAAACATAGTTATTAAAAATTAAACTATCATATGTGGTTGTGGTAGCCAGAAATGGCCCATTGGCCCAAAATGCAAAGCCTAGGCTCGTTTCACTTAGGCCCAAGTTGATTAGGCCAACAAATGGCAGCAGCATGACTTGGTCGTCTGAAAGCCAAGTCAGCCAGCAGTTAAGTTTCTAGTAATGAGATACTTGGGGAGAAAATCTCTCCAAGAATCTCGCCCATAATCAAATCATGATCTGATTATCTGGTTGGTTATGGTTAAAATGGTAACCTGGAAGCCTCCTATAAGTAGGAAGGCATTTTTGCAAAGAACGACAGATTGGAAAAAGCTTATAATAGCGTACGGAAATTCTACACTAAAGAATCCCGGCCACCGAAATCTAATTTTTACGATCATTACAAATTATTGCTCAGCCCAAGCATACCTAAGACTAACGATCTAATCCCACCTTTTTTTCTTTCATTTTATCTTCATCTTTTCTGTTCTTGTTCTTTTTTTCAAGTTCAATATAGAAGTCTATATTAGGTTGATCGACTAAGTTCTTTTACAGGGTTATTAAACTAGCGACAACCTTAGATTGACGGTTCAACCCAAGTTGCATTGGGCCTAGCAAAACACGACCCGATCCACTTCGATTGTAGGTCGACCCCCTACAGTTTGGCGCCCACTGTGGGGCCTACCGCAACTTTACAAGTCTATCAATCGAAACTTTCAAACGAACAACAACGATGTCTGGCGAAGGAACAGTCCCAACCATTGAAAAGCAGATCACTGCATTGGTCGCTCAAACAACAACAAATGTAGAAAAATTACGAGCGTTTGAAACTGAAAACGCTGTAATCCGGGTGACTAATGAAGAACTACGATCTAAAGTCGACGGCGTAGTACCCGACAGCAAAGACGTCGAGCGCCCAGTTCCGATCCTAAACGTCGAACAAGAAGTCGACTGACGAGCTCCGGACGCTCCAACAGGACCAGGGATCCCAAACTCAAATCCAAATGTCGGGCAAACCCAACAAATACCCCAGACTGCTTGAGTCGACATCGACCTCAACAACTTGCCTATGCAAAACGACAACGAGCAAGATTCTGTTATGGGAAGGCAACCTGAGAATGTCTTGGGAACACTCGTGTCACTCCAGTCGACGCCAGGTTTGGTAAAATCTGGACTTGACCCATCAACCATTGCTAATTTGGAATTTTCTCGTAGGTTTGCAGAGATGGAAGCCCTTATACAAAGGATTCCGGGTGTTCCAGCTCCAATTAAAAGGAGCAATATGAACAGCTTCGCTGACTCGCCTTTTGTCGATGCGATAGCACTTGTCGAGATGCCTAAAAAATTCAGCTCTCCAAATATGAAACAATATGAGGGGATGACTGATCCAGACGACCACATAGCGTAGTACAAGCAGAGAATATTCACTGCAGCAATTCTGCGGGACCTACAAGAAGCGTGCATGTGTAAAGCCTTCAGGTCTAACCTCAATGGTCCAGCTCTACAATGGTACACTAATTTGCCTAACAATTCTATTAACTCCTTTGCACAGCTTACATACACCTTCGTGGAGCAATTTGCAAGCAGTCGCAAGTTGGAGAAACAGTCGAACGACTTGTATACGATAACGCAGAAGCATGGCGAAAATTGAAGGACTTATGTGGGTCGCTTCAACAGAGAAAAAGTTCAAATCCCTCACTGCAATCAGACGACCGCGATATACGCCTTTAGAAAGGGCCTCAGGTTTGACTCTGTACTCTATAAAGAACTAACCAAATATCCATGCAGGACAATGGAGGATGTATTGGCCAAAGCGTGGGCCCAAATAAAATGGGAAGAAGATGAAGCTAATTATATAGGCAAAATCAATAATTATTCAAGCCGCAGAAACGATCGAGTGGATAGGCGGTCGAACGAAAGAAGGGCAAAACCTTACCCGACAGGTGACAAGTGATCTACACGACAATACACTGAAGGTTCAAGCGACAGTCGACCTTACAAGCGAGATTACCCAAGAACCAGTCGACCACTAGCAGAAGTACCATAATACAATCTAAGCATCGAACCAGTCGACCTCGCAGCAATTATGAGGGAAATAGGCAAGACAATAAAATGGCCAAGGAAAATGAATGCACTTCCAGAGCATCGAGATGCAAAGCTGAGATGCTAATTCCACGGAGATCACGGCCATCGGACTGAAGATTGTATCGCCCTCAAATTCGAAGTTGCAGAACTACTGAAACAAGGACATCTACAGGAATTTTTAACGGAAAAGGGGAAACAAACCTTGGTAAGACGAAATGACAAAATGACCAACGCAAACGACAATCCACCAGAACCATCTCGACAAGACAGAGTAATAAATTTTATTGCACGGGGTTCTAAAGAGAATGGTGTTAGTTACTCGGTAGCAAAGAGGCACACTCGTGAAGTGTTGAACGCAGAAATTCAACCTAGTCGAGAGCATCCACCGACCTACGACGAAACCGTCATCTTCAAATCCTCAAACAAATCAGATTTGTTTTCTCCTCACCATGATGCACTTGTTATTTCATTACATATTACTAACTGTTTGACAAAAAGAATTTTGATCGATAATGGTAGTTCATGTAACATTTTGTTTAATAGTGCCTTGAGAGAAATGCAGGTCGACGAATCCAAGCTAAGCCGTCGGACAACAATGCTGACAGGATTCAATGGAGAACAAAAAAGTACGTTAGCAGAAATCGTACTACCAATCTATGTTGAAGGCGTGAACCTTTACGTCAACTTCCTGGTACTTGACTGTCAGTCGCCCTACAACGTAATTCTATGGAGACCGTGGATTCATGAGATGAATGCAATCCCTTCGACTTACCACCAGATGATAAAATTTCCAACAAGGTGGGGAGTTCGCGAGATAAAAGGAGAACAGAGAGCAGCCAGAGAATGCTATTAGAATGCCATGAAGAAGAAAAATGAGTTATTATAGCAATTACAGGACTCCAAAGTTGAGTCGACTCTAAACGCACCAAAGATGGAGGATCTTGATGAGGTGTCGATCGACTCAAGTCGACCGGATCGTAAGGTTTTTATTAGGTCCAGACTATCGAAGGAAACCCGAGAACAACTAATCGACTTCCTAAGGGAACGACAAGGCAGTTTCGCATGGTCGCATTCGGACATGGTAGGCATCGATCCAAAGGTAATTGTTCACCAATTGCAGGTCAACCCCGATCATCAACCGGTAAAACAAAAGCAGAGAAAATTCGCTCCAGAAAGAAAAAAAATCATCAACGAAGAGATTCAGAAGCTGATCGACATTGGCTCGGTGAAAGAAGTTAAATATTCCAACTGGCTGGCAAATGTCGAGGTGGTTAAAAAGAAAAACGGCAAGTGGCAGGTATGCATCGACTTCACAGACCTCAACAAAGCATGCCCCAATGATTAATTCCCTTTGCCCCATATCGACATGCTTGTCGATGCCACAGCCGGACATGAACTACTCATTTTCATGGACGCCTACTTCGGCTACAACCAGATCCTGATACATCTAGACGACCAAGAGAAAACCGCGTTTGTAACTAAGCGAGGTACATTTTGTTATAAAGTAATGCTGTTTGGTTTGAAAAATGCAGGTGCCACCTACCAACGACTAGTGAATAAAATGTTCGCCAAAATGCTTGGTTCGACAATGGAAGTATACATCGACGATATGCTGGTCAAATCACTTGTGGCTCAACAACACATCGACCACCTGAGACAGTCGTTCGACGTCCTCGACAAATACGGTATGAAACTAAATCCTACTAAATATTCTTTTGGTGTATCATCAGGGAAGTTTCTAGGGTACTTGGTCACCCAAAGAGGCGTCGAAACCAACCCAGACCAAATCCAATCAATACGTGGGATCGAGTCGCCTAGATGCATTAAAGACATACAGAAGCTCACTGGTCGAGTGGCTGCACTGAACAGGTTCATTTCCAAGTCGTCCGAACGATGCCATCTATTCTTCAACACCTTAAGGAAAAACAAAGCTTTCGAATGGAACGACGAATGTGAGAAGGCATTGCAAGATTTGAAGGAAACTTGACTTCACCACCACTGTTGTCAAAACCAAAAGACAATGAGACGTTACTCATATACTTGGCCGTCTCAAATACAGCTGTCAGCGCTGTATTGGTTAGGGAAGAAAATGATCGACAATATCGTGTATTACGTAAGCAAGGCATTACTCGACGTAGAGACAAGATACAGTCGACTGGAAAAGCTGGCATTAACCCTAGTCGTCGCAACCCGTAAATTTAGGCCGTACTTCCAATGTCATTCCATTAAGGTATTAACTATTTATCCTCTCAAAAATATCTTGCATAAACCTGAACTTTCAGGTCGACTGATGAAATGGGCTGTCGAACTAAGTGAGTACGACATCAACTTTCATCCGCGAACGGCATTGAAATCACAGGTATTAGCTAATTTTGTTACGGATTTTACCCCTAACAAGAATTTGCAGGCTGAAAAAGAGTTGATAGCTCTTACGGAGACAACGTCGAACGAAAAATGGTCTTTGTCGATCGACGGATCAAGCAATATAAAAGGCAGTGGACTGGGATTGGTGCTCAAATCTCCTCACGGGGACATAATAGAGAAGTCCATCCATTGTGAGTTCCATGCGACAAATAACGAAGCTGAGTACGAAGCATTAATTTCTGGACTAGACTAGACCTTGCCAAGAACTTGAACATCAAAAACCTTCAAGTAGTCAGTGACTCACAATTAGTCGTCCGACAAATTAACGGATCGTATGAAGCAAGGGATCAAAGGATGACCGCCTACTTAGCCAAGGCCAAACAGCTTCAGTCGACGTTCGACGAATTTACTATACAACAAATACCAAGGTTAGAGAATTCCCGGGCAGATGCACTGGCGTACTTAGGCTCGACAATGACCAACGGATCAAAATTAATTCCGGTCATACACCTTACATCACCAACTATCCAAGAAACAGAAATAGTTGCCCCAGTCGACAACGTAAGGAATTGGATGGATCCGTTACTAGATTATTTACGAGCTGACATTCTACCTGGAGACAGAACTGAGGCGAGGAAAATCAAAGCAAAAGCCGCTAAATTCTGCATCATATATGGTAAGTTATATAAGAAATCTTTTACAGGACTCTACTTGAGGTGTGTGACCCCACGAGAAGCGTATGACGTTCTCAAAAGTCTACACTATGAAGAATGTGAAAATCACTCTGGAGCTCAAAGTCTGTCGAACAGAGCCATCACTGCAGGATACTACTGGCCGACAATGCGCTCCGACTCTCAAAATCACGTGAAGTCGTGCGACAAGTGTCAAAGATTCGCACCCATCTGCCATCTTCCCCCAGGTATGTTGAACTCAATTTCAGCCCCTTAACCTTTTATGAAATGGAGGATGAACATTGTAGGAAAACTCTCAGCCGCACCTGGAGGCGTCGTCCACATGTTGGTAATGACAGACTACTTTACAAAATGGGTAGAAATCGAAGCTTTACCTCAAGTACGCGACATTGAGGTACGCAATTTTGTGTGGAAATATATTATTTGTAGGTTTGGGGTTCCACGAGAAATAATGACCGACAACGGATCCCAGTTTATTTCGTTCGACTTCAAGAATTTCTATGACAAGTATAGGATAAAATTGAGCTTTTCGACTCCATGTTATCCCCAAGCCAATGGACAAGTGGAGTCAACAAACAAAACTATAATTAACACACTGAAGAAACGACTAGAAGCCAAAAAGAGTGAATGGGTAGAAAAGCTCCCAGAGATCGTTTGGTCGTATCGAACTACTCCTCGACGGTCGACAGGGGAAACTCCATTCTCCCTTGTTTATGGATCTGAAGCAGTAATCCCCATCGAGACACGACTCGCAACTGCACAAAGCGAAAATCCAAACGAAACCCAAAATAGCCTTGAACTCGCCTTCGAATTAAATCATTTGGATGAACGACGTGATCGAGCTGCTATAAGAGTTCAGTCGTATCAGCAACAAGTCGCACGACATTACAACAAGAAAGTACATATCATACTCTTCAAGTTAAATGACTGGGTGCTACGTCGTGTTTTCCAAAACACCAGAGAAGAGGGAGCCAGAAAATTGGGGCCAACTTGGAAAGGACCTTATCAAATAACAGATGTCATTGGTCGAGCAGCATACAAATTGCAAGGACTCGACGGTTGAGAGTTAAACAACAGCTAGAATGCATTACACCTAAAACAGTATCACTTCTAAACTTGAATCGTTTTTTGTTATTTTAATTTTCGTTGACATTTCATTTTATACTAACGACGCACAAAGAGCTATGATGAAAAACTTAGTACTAAGTTAAGAACTGAGCCCACAAAAATTCATTTTTTCATGCTTTCGTCGACTTCGACACATTATATTGCTACTACAGCATTGACAAGTTGTACTCCAACGTCTATGAAACAAAAACCTACTCCCAACATTCTTATTTGACAAACGAATGCTGAGAGTCGGGAGGACAGCACTAGACCAAAGCTAAAACTTGTCAATTGAACACATGTACGCGATTATCATATGTATATTGTGGATGGAACATATGTCCGCGGTGAAAGTAAAAATGTCGACTAAACGCATATACGCGATTATCAGATGTATATTGTGGATGGAACGCGTGTCCGCGGTGAAAGTAAAAATGTCGACTGAACGCATGTACGCGATTTTGTAAAAATGTCGACTAAACGCATGTACACGATTATCAGATATATAATGTCGATTGAACACATGTACGCGATTATTCTGTATACATTAAATGCATGTAAGTTATTACTCTGTAAATACATCAACCATGTTTTTCTTATGCAGTTGTATCGATCAGCCTACGTATGAACATAAGTTTACAGGCTTATTTCATTCAGTTGTTTAATCTTGTGTAAACCCCATTATAAGATGGTCGTGTCGTTTTCACATGAAGACAAATTTCAATGTAAAAAGTTATCTAAAACATGCAAAGAGATTATAAATGTCGATACGAAAAAAGTGATTCATAATAAAATAAATGGTCGGAACAACCAAATCATCCTCAATTACAGACGTTTAAAAAAATGATAAAAATCAAATGTATCAGTTGACAGGTGGGTCGATTGTTGAAGCGACATTTGTGGGATCGACAAGAGGCGGATCGACGATGGGCGGATCGACGATGGGCGGATCAACCAGAGGCAGATCGACAGCACTGGCATCTTCAAGGAGTGCATTCTCATCAAGCGTTTGCTCCTCATCTTGTCCAGGCGACGACTCCTCCAGCCTACGCATTTCCTCATAGGTATCGATCATTTCCTTCATGTCGATTTGATTCCAATTAGCATGCTTGCCCGACAGATATTCCTTGTAAAGCTTTGCTTTCGCTTTACAAATCGCGGCAGAAGCAATCGACGTTAATTGCTCCTTCAAGTCAGCAACGAGACGCTACTTTCAAGTCAGCAACGAGACGCTGCTGTTCAGTTAGAGCCGCACGAGCTTCAGTCGACTCCAAAGAATGTCGGTCCCTCTCTGCTCTCACCTCCCTTAACTCTTTTTCAAGAGCTAAGTTCTTACGTTCCAAATCTTCAGTAGCCTTGTCGACTTTGGCATTTTCTAGCTTCATAACGTCGATCATCTTCCGCTGCTTCCTACACATGTTGTTCTCCATCTTATACCTCCCATGCAAGTGTAGCTACGCCTGCAGAGCCTGCATAATGGCGAAAGTTCACATAAGAGAAATAACACATCATAAAATCTAAAATAAATCAGATAACTTACGTGGAAAGTCGAAAGGATGGTCGTGTCGAACACATCATCAGTCTTCTTCTTTTGTAAATACTTGTCATCCGCAGGGAGAATATATTCGAGCGACTTCTCTAGGAAAATAGTCGGCTCATCGAATGAGGATAGATCGGAAGGAGGCGTTGTCGACGAGTCTGGCTGTGAAGCAGCTACTTGCGTCCTAGAACTCGACTCGACTCGACTCTCTTTCCCTTGTCGGCAGGTGGATCCTTCATTTGCCTCTTCTTTTGAGGAGATGGTTCGAGAGATGAAGCATATACATGTTCAGACGACACGACAGTGCCTTCCGTCGACTTTCCGACAGCTTGCTTTTTTTTCGCTGCTGCTCTCTTCCTAGTAAGATCCTCTCTATAACGCTTCAAAGCGTCAACATTATTTTGCATGTTTATCCTTGCGCTTGCCATCGACGTCACTGCAAAACGACGTTCATTATCAGATACAGGCGACAAGAATTTCATTTGATATTGAAGAATTTCAAAACTCCTCCTAATCCAAACATACGACACGAAGTCTTTCACATTATGATAGGGCGCTCGCGACCTATTTAAAGTCGACCATCTCCATAAACTGCTAGGCCTAAGTTTACCGACAATAGTCGAACGACATTCACCAAACCGATTCCACGTTTGACGATATTGATACAACGTCTCCCCAGTGAACCAGGGACCACCGATCGGAGGACCTTTAGCGAAAAAATAAGTATCCTTCCAATTTCGGTCGTTCGTCGACGTATCAGTAATGAGTTGGTGCTCCTTACTCCTAGGCACCAACGTATAACGACCTGGGTCGCTTATATGCTCCTTTAAATAATAATTGTGGAGGAGGCTACCCATCCCAAAGCTCAAGTTATATCTTTTGCTGAGAACACCCAAACTCAGCAATATTCTCCATGTATTTGGCATCAATTGACCAGGAGCAAGGTCGTAGTATAATAGCATCCGTCGCACCAATTGTGGGACAGGGAATATAAACCCTAAACGAAGGGTGTACTCGTAGAAACACATCCACCCTGGTATATCCCAGTCCGCCCGCTCATATTCCATGGGTGCGCATAGTTCGACATCATTTGGGATGCCATATATCTCTTTCAAGCTACACAAATTTTCCTCTGTAACCAGACTGGCTGGACTTTCATCGAGGATACCTAATGGTTGACCGGATGTAGTAGCCTCTTCTACATCGACATATTCAGGATGGTCGACTATCGTTGCAACGGCACGTACACCACCTTGTTCAAGTATGCCCTTCGTGTTTATGGCAACGACATTCGACGGATCCTCTATCGTAGCCTGTCGATCTACATCTACCATCCTGCTATCAACTCCATCAACACTATCTTCTCCCTCGCTTGTAGTCCAATCATATTTTGGGTCAGAGATCGTATCTTCGCTCGACAGGTTTATATCGTCGTTCAACATGTTGACACCTAAAGCTGACAGATGCAGAAAATGCACAAGTCAGAAACTAATGCGCTACAATCACAACCTTGGGTTTCTAAAATCAAAACCTAGGGTTTTTGGCGAAAACGAATCAAATCTAGGAAGCCATCCTAACCCTACAATCTCTACCATCCTAAAGGTCGAACGAAAATAACCTTCTACAACAATCAAGTAATTTGAACAGTCGAATATGGAAAACAAGATCAAACAACAGATATAATCGGAGTGCAACAAGCAGCAAGCAATATCATCAAGAACAATGAAGAACAACTAACCCAGAACTTATCAAATCTTTATATTTCGGGTAAATCTTTATATTACTCCTGTTCAAGTCTTTGCAAGCAAATTTCACGCAGGAAAGCAGGAGAGAACAAAATCTTTACTAACCTTGAAGGATTTTCTGGAGATGCTGAGAAGTCCACGAGAATCTGCAAAAGGAAAGGAGAGGAAATGCACAAAAAGAAAATGCACAAAGAAAGGAGAGGAAAATTCTTTTTGCTTTTTCAGAGTTTCAGAGTTTCACTGTAAAAGTGACTTGGGGAAGGAGAACGGTTTACTTATAAACCAATTCTCAACCATACCTGCCACGTGTCAACGCCCCATCAGTTACAATTTAACCAAGGTAGCCTGCTTAACCTGAATAACCATCTGCAATGATAGTTTTTAGGTTTAAAATTTGAAAACCTTTTATCTCGAACAAAGTGAGCATGTCTGAATTAAATGCATGTGACGTCATTCTAAGGTATTGAAACGAAAGATGTCTTTTCAATTTGACCTTTGATTTACCTCATTATAGAATGTTCGTCGAACGATATTTGGGAACCTAGTGTTCTATTGGCGTCATTGATCAAGTCAACTCAAGTTGATGTGTCGTACGACATCAAGAACCCGATGTCTCAATAACTAGTTATGGATCAAGTTGACTCAAGTTTCTCCATTCGACAACAGTCGACTTAATGTAAATCACTCTCTACTTCCTTGAAAACTCTGCAGAGAGTGGGGGACAAACAATGGTAGCCAGAAATGGCCCATAGGCCCAGAATGCAAAGCCCAGGCTCGTTTCACTTAGGCCCAAGTTGATTAGGCCAACAAATGGCAGTAGCATGACTTGGTCGTCTGGAAACCAAGTCAGTCAGCTATTAAGTTTCCAGTAACGAGATACTTGGGGAGAAAATCTCTCCAAGAATCTCGTCCATAATCAAATCATGATCTGATTATCTGGTTGGTTAAAACGGTAACCTGGAAGCCACCTATAAGTAGGAAGGCATTTTTGCAAAGAACGGCAAATTGGAAAAAGCTTACAATAGCGTACTGAAATTCTGCACTAAAGAATCCCGGCCACCGGAATCTAATTTTTACGATCATTACAAATTGTTGCTCAGCCCAAGTATACCTAAGGCTAACGATCTAATCCAACCTTCTTTTCTTTCATTTTATCTTCATCTTTTTTGTTCTTGTTCTTTTTTGCAGGTTTAATATAGAAGTCTATATTAGGTCGATCAACTAAGTTCTTTTACAAGGTTATTAAACTAGCGACAACCTCAGACTGACGGTTCAACCCAAGTTACATCGGGCCTAGCAAAACACGACCCGATCCACTTCGATTGTAGGTCAACCCCTTAAAGTGGCTAAAAATGAAAATCTAATGTTTTAAAGGACTATTTTTTATTTTATCCCTTTATTTTAGTATAAGTTATTAATATGTGTTTATGTTTAGAAAAATTTAAAAACATGTTTGATGTATCGAATGCCAAACCGGTACACTTAAGGGTGGGCTTTTAATGGATCGATTCATTTTTCAATAGAATCAATAAAAATCCGATAAAGTTCGGTTTTCGAAAATATGAACCGATCCAATAAAATTTACAATTGTCAACCGATCAAAAACCAACCGAATTGGACCGGTTTGGTTTTTTCGGTTTTGGTCCTACTATGCCAAATTCATGAGCTTTAATTGTTACACATATTTTCATATTTTAATCATTTTGGGTCTTCGACCAAATTAAATTATGGGCTTAAACAAATTGAAAATACTAGTTTAAAATAACATTCAACAAAATATATATATATATGATGTGACATACTTTCATAGTTTTATAGTTTCATGGACTATTGAACATTAAACTAGGGTTATATATATATATATGTAAGTTGGTTCTCGGTTTGGTTTTCTGGTTTGAGATAGCGAACCGGGAAAAAAAAACGATCCAATTGGTTTTTAAAAAATGAACCGAACTGAACTGACCAACATAAGAAAACCAAAAAAATAAAAAAAAACCGATTGGATCGGTTCGGTTTACTGGTTTTTTGCCCACCCCTAGGTACATTTATATCTTTCAAAAAAAA
The DNA here is from genome assembly GCA_954870605.1 of Acer campestre. Lineage (NCBI taxonomy): Eukaryota > Viridiplantae > Streptophyta > Magnoliopsida > Sapindales > Sapindaceae > Acer > Acer campestre. Next base: position 31,182,680 of record OX940801.1, read on the forward strand.
AAAAAAAAAAAAAACTAGTACATTTGTATGTTCCATAAAGTTAAAAAAATTGAGTAATATTAGGCTTTTCAAATTCTTTCCCAAATGTTTGTAGCACGTGAAATGTCAACAATCATGATATTATATAGTGAGTAATGTGATGTTGACACCTTACGTGCTAAACATATTTGGGAAAAAATTGGGAAGCCCTAGCATTACTCTAAAAAAATATATGTAAAAATGTTCACCGGATCTAAAAAAACTCTAAACCAAAATAAATGAGTTTAGCTACAATACATCAACTATATGGTTACTGGAATGAAAACTAGACATTGGATTTTAATCCAAATGTCTACAAAATTTAAATGTTTAATATATAAAAATAAATAAATAACTAGAAAAATATTTTCTCTAGATTTGTAACCAAACTCCATTTTTCAAATAAAAAATATTGAAAACTGAATATTTAGCATTTCAATTTGGTTTTAGCCAAAATGGAACAAAACCTAAATACGAAACAAACCACGATGCGATTATCCGTAAACTAAACTCAATAACTTTTAGGGGAATTATCATTTTAGTCTTGATGTTTTTTTTTAAAAAAAATATCTGATTTTTATGTATCTTTCCCTTTTTAATTCTCGTGGTCCCTATATTTTCAAAAACCTATCAACTTCCCTAACTATAACATAAATCTGGTCGGGATAAAATTGATGGATTTTTGAAATCTTGAGTACACGGGAGCTAAAGAGGAAGACGTAGTTAAGAAATAGATAATTCAAAAAAAAAAAAAAAAAAAAAACATAGAGACTAAAATGATAATTCTCTGGCTTTTAATTAGGTCTATTTAGGGTTTACATGGCATCCCGCATCCCATACGAGGAAATAAGGGTTTTTTTTTTCACCTTTTTATGTTGGTGTTTTAAGATTGTCACCACTTTAATAACTTATTTTTTAAAGGCATCAAAGTAAGTGATTTCCAAAAATGCATTTACTTTACTCTATTTTTTCATTTACATTTCAGTTTTGTTTTTATTTTATTTATTTTTTATTTTATTTTATTCTTTCATCTTCTTCATAGATGTTTGTTTAACAAACTTCCAATAGAGGTCGAAATCGAACAAAACTAACTTCATAACATTATCAATGCATCTTCATTGGATTAGTTTAGTGGCTACACAGACGCACTCGATGGTCGAGCTCTATGTTGTTTTGGTTTTGAATCTTCCATTGTTAAACACGAGAAACAATAACAGAACAGAAACAAAGGAGTACAAAACAACAACCCAGTGTTTTCAAGACTTTATGTTTGTGTTCCGAGACTTTGTGTTTCCAAGACTTTGTGATTCCAAGACTTTATGATTTTGTTTCGAGACTTTGTGATTGCTTTTCAAGACTTCTGGGTTGTTGTTCTGTGCTCATTTGTTTCTATTATGTTCTGTTCATCTTCTCCAACCCTGAATCCCCGATTCGAAACCCTTCGTTTTCAAAGAAAGTTACATACTTTGTTTTTTCAGAGAAATCAAAAGTCACTATTGTGTTTGGTCGTGGTCGTTGACAGCAACGTACGTGTGTTCATGGTCCACTATTGTCGTCGGTGTACATGCGTTCATCGATTGGTCGATGTACGTGTGTTCATCGATTTATCAGTTCTACCTCCATGATGGAAGATTTTAAAAAAATAAAAAACAAAAAACGAAAAATAATAATAAATAAATAAATAGTGAAAGAGGTTGGGTATTTTTGTCCGTCCACCGTAACAAAAAAGTTTAAGAAATTTTTTGGACTCCATCCCACATCCCGACTAAAATCTCTTAAACCGAACTCTTCACTTTACTCATCTTGTGTAAAACCTCCCCCAAAACCCTGTCTTCGAGCCATGTATCTGTTGAAGACCCAAAACCCTCTTCACATGCCCACCAAATCCCTCTCATTCCTTTCAATTTTTATCAGAAATCTAGAGTCACAAACAAACCCAACTCAAACTAACAACAAGTCTCTCCATATTCTCTTCCAAGAAGCCTTAGGCTTACGAGAAAAGACAGAAACCGATAGCGAAAGCGAAAACAATGAGTTAAATAATGGGTTGAGAGAACTAGAGAAGGAGGTCAGACATTTGAAGGCAAATGCGAATTCCAAAAATCAACACAATTTCAATGAAAATGCCAAGAAGATCCAAGAACCAAAGAAAGAGCAAAGCAAAAGCTCGGGTTTGTACAAATTGTTCCTTGATAAGGGGAAGGGGAAATACGAAGCGAAGCGAGAGAGGAGAGTAGTGGAGGACGAACCTAGGGTTTTCAAGAAGCTTTCGACGGATATGGAGTTGTTGATTAGTCATTTGTATCAAAAAGGGTATTTTAAGAAAGCCAATTTTGTGCCTGATGATCAAGAGAAGTTGGATTTGAGTTGTTTTGATAATATTTATGGCAGGAGTTTTATTAAGTTCGCTGCGGAGAGTTTTGGCAAGGATAATCAGGAAATTGCAAAGTAAGATTATCTTTTTCGGTATAGTTGTTTTGTTTGTTTATTTGTTTTTTTGAATTGATATGCGAGAGAAATTGAAGTAGTGTAGTTTGATTGGTGTTTGGTTTATTGATATTTTGTGGTCTGTTTGGTGTTTGAAGAAATTATTGAAAGAAGAGAAGAAAATGAGACTGGAAATGAAAATTAAGTTGTTGTTGTACAAAGTGAATCAATTACAGTAGTGTCAGTTGAGTGAGAGGTTTTGCTTTACAATATAATGAACAGTGAATTCGCAATTGCTGCTTGATTCTTTAGAATTATGTTGTAGTTGAATGGTATTAGTGGTGTGTAGGAGTTATCATGAGATTTTGTTTTGTTACCTTGGCCTAAAGTATCTTAAAGGATTTTCGCCTATATGCATCTCCCCAGTCCCAACTATGTCTTGCCGCCCGAACACTTCTAGAACCTTCCTTTCGTTGCTTGAAGTCCACTTAATCGTATCGCTTCATTTGAGGTAGGGAGCTATCCGTGTGTAATGGTAGGGGGTTATCCTCCATATCTCTTAAGGTAGGGAGCTATCCGCTGAGTAGCCAATTTTCATTCCTACATATTTAAATGCTTGAATGAAAAGAGAAAGGAGTATGAGAGTTGGAATGCTTCTAAAATTCTAGTTTCCTTCTAATTAACTCTAGAGATTAGTTATTTCGAATTCAAGCATCCCCTTTAATTCTCTACTTTATACACGACTCTTGTTTATTTTAGTTTGTACGTAACACAAAGAATAATGGAAATCATTTTGTAAGCTGACATGGTGTTTTGTTTCTTTAAACAGGTTGCTTTAGAACAACATTTAGGACTATGAATATCTATATTTCATTTTTAAGAATAATGGAAAACCAACAATTCTACTAACCATCAACATAAGACTACAACTTTAGATAGAATATGCTGTATTGAGGTACATGATTGTGGAGTCTATTCTAAGTAAATGTATATGATGTTATGTTGTTATAGAATTTAAGGCCTTACTTATTATTAGATGTTTTGTTGATTTCTGAATTTTTCATACCAGAATGTGATTGTGTTTTGTGCAATCTATTTGTGATTCTTATTGAACCCTACAGGAGTTTTACAAATGATAATGAGTGTGAGTTCTAATGGAAACGGTTGAATTAAACGATGACATTTTAGAGTTAAAATATATTGTACAGTTGTACGATTGATTGAAAAAAATGCTTCTATAGGAGAAAACACAACTATCAAAAAGCCCCACAATCCCCCCTCAGTCTCTCTTTTTAGTTGCCTTATTCTGATTGTCAAAGTGAAATTGTATTTTGAAGCTTCTTTTAATTATTAAATCCTGTGATATCCTATTTTCACTGTTCTTTCCATCTTCTGAAGTTAATTGAACTGCAGGATATATTTATCAGTCAGGCAATGTGAGTGATAAAGTTTTACTAATTCCTCAACTTCATATAGTTAGAAATATAGTTGCCGTTGTGTGTTTGTCTTACATCTCTGTGAATGATGAAATAGATTGTACAAGTATTTCACCTAATCCGAGGTCGTACTGGAATTTCGCACGTCTTCAATTTATACGTTGCCATTTCTTATAATTGTTCAACTCTTCCACTTCCATCTTCTTTGTTATGAGCACTCAAGTCTTCTAGTGTCCCTCTTTATACTCCTGGCATTGCAATAAATTTATTTTGGTACAGATGGTTGTCAGGCAGTGACTTAAAAAAGGTGGCCCTCCTCGGTTGTCCTTCCCTCACAAAGAAGAACATTTTTTCTGCTAAGCAATTGCGCAATTTTTTTGGCATTCAAGAGAACACTGTAAGCCAATATCTCCATTAAATCTTCTACACTTCTCTCATTAACATTATGCTTATCTCTGTATAACTACAGTGACATCCTTGTTTCTGCATTTGCTCATTTCAGGTATGTTGCAAATGTGTTTTAAGACATTCTTGCAAGTTTGTAAATCAGAGTGTGTGGAAAGGTGGGAACAACAATTTGAGATTGGCTGATGTGATGAGGGTTATCACTTTGTATGCATTGGAGTCGGTGCCTCCGGAACTGCAAGTGCCCGATGATGTAAATGCTTCTGTCAGTCAATTGTTGAAGGAGGTTATTAATCTAAGTCAAACTACTTCCAAGGCTACTTCAACATCCACATGTTGATAATCAGGTACTGCAAGGCTGATTTACATCATGATACATTATTGCTTTGATCATGTTTTCCGCATATTGTGATATCAACATGAGAAAAGATTTTAGCTAGTGGGCTATCACAGGTATGCAGAAGCCAAGAGATGGATTATATAATAAGGCTGATGGTCAAATTCAAAGTTATATAATAAGGCTGTGTTCTCCTTTAAGCTTATTTAGTTCTAGACACGATACAAAAACTTAACTTGGTTCTTCATACGAAGGTAGGTTATATTATATGGCTTAGTGATATAGAAACCATGTTGCATATCGTTATCCTCCCGCCGCTTCAGTCTTGTGTGTTTTTCAGATAGCCCGGATCCGAAGTTGATTTCCAATTTGAATGGTTCCTCCTGGTTTTTAGTTCATTCCTCTGGGTACTTATTAGTGTTATACAAAGTTTTTGCATGGGTGAATGAAGCTGTTCACACAATGAAATTTCATTATTATTGATAAATTGAACATTATATATTACAGGTGAAGCATTTAAACAAGTCTTGCAAGCCCCACCATTGTGCTATATTCAATGTTGAATGGTTTGTCAAGTGACTTCTCATGTTTATATAAAGTTGATGATGATCATCATTATTGATTAACCGACATTTATGTCACATGAAATGTTGTTTCTTTAGGTAGGACACATTCTAGCATAATAGACAATTCTAATGGATGAAAGTTTCTAGGAAGAACTATTGTCAATGTTTTCTAATATATAATTGGTCAGAGATTTTGGCTATCAAAGTCCTCAAATACTATTTTCTTTGCTTGAATCACACAAGCCCTATGTGTTTGAATCATTTAATCATGTTTTGTACTGAAAATATTTTTACTCGTCAATTTATTTGGATTATCATTTAGCAACCGTAGATTACGATTTCAGAATCATGATTATGTATTTTAATAGTTTTATGTGTAGTGCTAGATTTTCTTTATTATTTGTTCAAACTAATGGCCATAAATTGTAAGTATTATTATATTATCCTTCACATCCTTTTATGATTTATTTGGTAAATAAAAATCATAAGTCATGTCATTTGGATATGAATTTAGATAAATATTTTAAAAGTTATAATCCGATCCAATCTTAGAGTGGAATTCAATCTCATCCAATTCAATCCGATTCGATCTAATTACAAAATACTCAGATCTGATCAAATTGATCTTATTCATATGAAACCGTGATATCCAGCCACACACGGCTAAATTAAACAAACGGAAAAACAAACGAAGGGCTGATATCCAGCCACACACGCTCCCTAACAGAGGAGAAGGCCGACAAAGCAATGTTGTGAACCAAGGAGTTCCCCACTAAACGGCACAACATAATAATTAACGGCGTTCATTTACTCTAACGGTACTTTAAAGTTCAAAAGTCTATAAAGTTACATATTAACATTAAGTTCCAAACACAAACGTTTAAAAATAAAACATCGAAATGTGTAATTAACATAAATTTGGTCGGCAGACTTGACCTCATGGTCGGCTGAGTGGCAAAGTCACAAACGACAGCTATGCAAAACAAAATGAAAGAAACACTATTTAACTAGCTACTACATAATACATCAATTTGGGTGTTTTTATTGGATTATTAATCTGGTGGGTCTCATGTTAAAAGATACGTAAATAAATCAATTAAAAAAAAAAGATAATTATCATTTTAGTCCCTGCCTCTTTTGAAATTACATTTCTTTACCTACTTATACTATTTTTGCTGCGTGGTCCTTAAATAATTTAAAATACATTAATTAGGTCCTTCTGAACAGTTTTTTTTAACTATCAACGCTAACAAAAAAACCTATACAAAGACAATTTTGCCCTCACTATTATGCTTTAATTTAAATGGAAACTATTAAAAAATTGATCTCCAAGAGATTGATGGAGTTCGAAGCTTCGGCCGGATGGAGATTCACCGAGCGTCGAACTCAAAGGGAGGTCGCCCATCAAACAACCCACCTTTAACATTCCTAACAATCATTTTAAATTCAATCGAATAATCATTTGCTTCCTCTAACAATCCACCTTTAATATACCCATCATTCACCATCAATTTAACAATTTCATGAAACAATCCTCTTACACAAAAAATCAAAAAGAATTGAGGTTGGTCTGAATATAAATTGGAAAATAAGATGTTATCATATCAATTATCAAATAAAGAGCTACCGATTTTTTTTTTTCCATTATTAATGTCGTGTCTACTGGTCCAATCTTGAATTAAATTGTATGGATAATTGGTTTTTTTCTTTTGCTTAATGATAATGAAGGACAAGAATAATAAAGAATAGGTATCGGTATTCCTACATATACATATTAGTAGCATTCCCTTTTATACTTCCAAAGAAAAACGTAGCTGCAGTTTAATCTTTCCTAATTCTATGAGAAATTATATAAGAACATCTTAGAAGGGGGTTTATTAGAGTTTTTTCATATTTATTGGAGTCTTTCATCAAAGGCATTGGGTCAGAATCCCCTTCTGACTATGCACCAATGATTCCACTATTATTAACAAACACTAATTGAATAATTCCTTCATATTCAAAGAGATATGGTACATAATTCACATGGATATAGTAAGTCTCACTTGGGCTGCATTAATGGTTGTCTTTTACATTTTCTCTTTCACTCGTAATATGGGGAAGGAGTGGACTCTAGAGATACTACAAATTTAGTTATAAATCAAATTGTATCACTTTTTTTTATAGATTTTTTATAGATCGTTTTGCAAAGCATAAATAATTTTTATTAATTATTTAATATATTGAATTTATTAATTCTAAATCGTCTAAAAATTTATATAGAATCTTTGAAAAAAAAATAAAAGACTTACTATCTTTGGGATCTGATGCTATATCGCTACTCAATACCTTAGGGGATCAACTTTATTACAGAAGCTGATTCCTAATTTTTATTTCATATCATGGACATAAATAAGCAGTTCTTATTGGATCTTCATTGGCCCAAAACCTCGTGAATTGGACTTTACGGTGCATCCTCTATCAATTAGATCCTTTATCTATAGAATAAAGTATCTAGGTATATATATTTCTTCATATTTTCACTCTATGAAGTTTCTTTCTTTGCTACAGCTGATAAAAATTGTTTTTTTGCACAATGCATATGTAGAAAGCATTTTTTTTTTTTTTTTTTATATATAGTATTTATTTGTTAACTATGTCTATAAATCATTTACATCAAAATTCAAATCAATTTTTTGATCGGTATGAATTTTTGCCAAATGCAACTTTTGCGGTTAGTATAATGTTTTTTGGAATATTTATAACGGCTTTTTTCTATAATCCTTTTTATTCATCTATCCAAAACTGGAATGTACTTAATTTATTAACTAAAAGAGTCAATAAGAGTCAAATAGTTTTGGGAGATAAAATTATACATTTGCTATATGATTAGGCATTTATCACGTACCATGCCTAGTATATGAAAACAAAGAGATGGACACATGCCTTGTCGTACAATCCATTATGATATAGGATACCGCTTTAAGGACATATGAATTGATTAGATCTATAAATGAATTAACATAATCTTTTTGGATGATCATAATACCTCCCAAAAATCGAAATTCTTGATCAATGGAGGGATAATATCACCATTTTTGTTCAATAAGATACCAAAGTCGATGATTGATTCATTCCATACTAGAAATAGACAATCTTTTGATAATATGGATTTCTATTTCTTAATGATATCCAACGATCAAGATAATTAGCTGAATCCAGTGAAACAATTTCATAGAAGTTCATTGATATCTTCTTTTTATAAAGCAAATCGACTTTGATTATTGAATAATTCACACGTGCTCATATCATTATTTGGATTGTGATATAGGAGCACTGCCAAAGTGTTTCAAAGAAAGGTTATCTTGACGTAGGTTTGAGCTATATTCTCTCTATCCAATAGCCAAGGGTTTTTTTTTTTCATTCTCTTTCTCCCTTGTAGAGGTAATAAGGTGACTAGAGTGTATACTCTCTCTATATATATATATATATATATGCGCGTGTTAGAACTCCTTCTAACGATCTATGTCTGTTGTTATCATTTTGGATTATAGGCGTGTTATTTTTTTTCCAATAAGGCTTAATATTTAACAAATCTCATTAATTGTTACATCCTCCCTTGTCAATTGACTTCCATTACATATTACACTTAATAGTTAACTAGGGTTTGGTTGGAAAAGTCAAAAATGCCCTTACACTTTATTTGGGAAAAAGTCTTAATTGCTCTTTACTTTTAAAATAACTAATAAACTAATAATAAAATTAAATAATTAATTTCTAAAAAAAATCAAACTTAAATACAGAAAAATTAATAAAGGCTCCCCAATGGGAGGAGCTCCATCACACAAAATAGAGGATGATGTGAGCCTCCTCCATTTATGCTGGAGGAGGCACTATTCCTTCTCCCAATTGTACTGGATGAAGCGACGAAGCGAGCCTCCTCTTAATCAAAGGAGGTCGCGACTGCGATCCCTTCTACTTTCATGGGGCATCACACGGATGAAGGAGGCTAGCAGCTTATTCCATTTTACACAATTGTGAAGGTGCACGACCTACTCCTAGATCTAGAAGGAGGCCACTAGCTTCCTCCTGTTGGGGAGGCCATCGGCCGCTTCCTCCACACTGAAAGAGGCAACTGCCAATGGCCTCCATTTAAAAAAAAAAAAAATGGTAAAAAGGTAGATATAATGTGATTTGTTGAATATTAAGTCTTTACTCAAAAATTTAGGATTGTTATTGCAATTAAACCTTATTTATTTAACTTGAAGAATACTTAAAAAAAAAAAAAAAAAAAAAAAAAAAAAGAAAAAAAAAAAGGGAAAGGTGAATAAACTCGAATTCCCTTTTTGTTCATTTGCATTCTATATTCTTATTCTATAATACTCTATCTCGAGAGCTTTTGTACTATCCAGTAATTTGATTGATGTCATGAGCAATAATAATTTACAAAAGCACAAGTTCCCAAGCCCAATTTTCTGTGAATTGAGTTAATGACAAAAAAATGTAGCTTTCTTCTGAAAAAAGACACCAGAAGTTGACTTGACAAGTCATTTGGTGGGGTGATGCTGATGTAGTGATGTAGAAATGTCCCCACCAGCAGAATCAAAACATCACCTCTTGTGAAGAAAATAATATAACCATACAGGAAATTGTTTGGGTATTGACTAGTTTGTAGCCGAGCCATACTGACCATACCAAACTATCCAATGGGGTGTAGTCATGTGGCAAAATTCTTTTGTTTTTTCCATTTTTCTCTTTGCTTTGAATTACGTGGCAAGCAATGAGTGGTGTGGTCAACACTTTGGGTATTGACTGATCAACACCCAAGCATTATCCTATACACATTACCCATTGTCTTTGTTTAAAAAAAGTATGATTAATTCACACGAATTATTCCGGGAGAAAAATGAAACTTAATTCTCTACTCTCATTTAAGGAATTGAGATTTTCTCCTTACAATTCAAGTTTTTTCTTTTCACAATTTTTTTCTAAATACTCTTCATTATAAAAACTTAAATTTTAAAAAATCTAAATACACTTCATTTTTTCCAAAATTATCCTTTTTATCTTTTGACACTCCTTTAAAAAAAAAAAAAATTCATCATAAAAACCTAAATTTTTATTAAAATCAATTTGTTTCAAAATTATTATTATTGTTTAATTGAATATTTCAATTATCATGATTTGAGGGAGAAAGCCATTCATTCATTCTTGTCAAAAAAAGGCAAATAAAAGGGCTGTTAAGCTTTTGAATTTTTTTTCTTCATTTTACTTTTTTTTTTTTCAAAATTTTTAAGAGTCAACAACACTTGAAAAAAAAATCTGCAATTTTTTTTGTTATTGTCGTTTGTACATTTAAACAAAAAATCAGCAAAAGTCACACTTTAAAAAGATTTGTTTGTTTCTTATTTTAAATCATTCTCATCACTTCAGAATCAAATAAAACTTTAATGATATTGAACAAAAAAAAGTTTTAGGGTTTGAGAAACACAATAAGAATATATATATATATATCGAACTCTAGCAAAATTGTTCCGTAGTGTATTTAGAATTTCTTTGTAGTTGTTAGTAATTTTAATTAGGATAAATTTGTCATATAATAAAAATAATTTAAAATGGAGTGTGAAAAGAAATTTAATGGATTGTCAATAGCATCACTCTAAGGAATTAAGTTATCTTTTCCGTTATTTAAAAAAAAAAAAACTTTTTTTTTTCCTATTTCCAATAGAATTTAATCCTTTACATTTTTACTTTCGATTACATTTTTATTTTCGATTAATAAATGTGCTCTAAGTTGGTTGCATTCCAACACGAGGATGAGAGTGAAATGGGGCATGGAGCTAAGTTTCTTTCTAATTATTACACACATTTTAATGGGATCAAATTGGATGATGTTTTTTTTTTTTGGACCGTATATATCTATTCATCTATTTAGATTATATATATTTTTAAAGTTTTTTACCGTTAGTAGAATACAAACCTGTTGACTTATGAGTCATTTGTCCAAACAGCTATTCCATCTAAAATCGGATGATGAGTTAGAAAATAGAATGCTATACTTTTAACTTTTTAAGGAGTATTGGTCACCGTGTGTGATGTGTACGTGTAAGAAAGCAACCTATCACAACTATTGACAGCAATGGTTTGAAAATTAGAATATGTATTTTACAAAGATGGTCCCCTATCATTCGCATGTATTTTAATGTTATCACTTACCAGTATCATGTTGTTTTAATAGCGTCCACGAATATTTCACAGCTTGATAAGTTCCTCCTCTTCTTCTTCTTCTTCTTGGTGTAAAACCACTTTTCAACATATCACCCATCTTATACAACTATATAGCTGTAATTACAATTATTAGGATGTTTTTAAGTATTTGGTTCAATGTATAGTCCGGTGATAATTACATCTATTATTATAGGGTTAATATTGTAATTTGAGTTATTGATCAAAAGCCACCATCTAATTTCATTATTAGTCAAAAACCACCCTACTTTTTAATTTATTAATCAAAAACAACCTTATGTTAACTTATGTTAACTTCGGTTAACAATTTTAACCAAACATACCATTTTCCCTCGTACTTAAAAAAATAATTAAAAAAGAAATTTACTTAAAAAAAAAATGAAATAAAAAAAATAAATCTTCACCGTCCATCTCAATTATGAACGATGGAGATTGAAAAAATATATATCCACAAAAGGTTATTCCATCTTTTGATCTTCAGAGATCCAGAGATGGATGTACAGAGGCCTACATCATCACCACCATTGTTGACTCATTCACCTTCCCAATCACCATCCCAAACCAACAACAAACAAAAAAAGCTTATAATCTGAACCAGTCAAACTATCACCCAAATCCAAACACACTAGCCACGTCTACCGCCATCCCTAATCCAAACCACCTAGATCCCCTTTTCGTAGTGAACAAGGATGTGAACCGTTCTTTCACCGGTCTCGTTCTTTACCACTGACCATCAATCTTCCTTCATAAATACCGATGCCAACCACCATTCAAAAAACTAGCCACCACAAATTGAGAGAATCAATGTTAAGGGAGATAGATCGATGGATTGAGAGAGAACGTAGAAAGAGAGAATTTTTTTTTATTTAATTAAATATCATAGAAAAATTATGTTTATTTTTTATTTAGTTTCTTATTAAATAATTTTTTAATTCATTAACTGCCATTTACTATTTTACCCTTGTAACCTAATAGAAAATACTGAAAACTAATGGTATGGTGGTGTTATAGGGGTTTTTTGTCAGCATGACACATCAGCAAGGATAGCGGGTAATGCAGAAATATAGTGATTCCACGTCATCAAAAGTCAAACGTGAGACACGTTATCAAAAGGGTCAACATGAATACATGACAGCACCATAAGAGGGGCCATCTGCAGATGGAATATGCTCGGCCAAGATTCCACTCGGCCAAGATTCTACTCGGTCAAGTCTGCTCGGCCAAGATTCCACTCGGCCAGAAGTCCACTGGACCAGGAGTCCATTCAACCAAGAGTCTACTCGGCCAAGATTCTACTTGGCCAAGTTTGCTCAACAAGGAGTCCACTCGGCCAAGATTCTACTCGGCCAAGTTTGCTCAGCCAAAGATCAATATTTAGCCAGAAATGGGAAATTCAGTCTTACCAAGATATGTCATATCAGGAAGAGATATGCACAGATACAAAATCTTAGGATAATATTCCAATAAAGAAATATCCTTATTTCCTCTTTAGTACCAGAGAAGTCTAATCAGGAAGGAACTCTAAGCTTCCAGAAGGATAAATACCAAACGGGAAACGAGTCCTAATTGGTCCACTCTACTAGAATCCTACAGAGACTCTAATTAATGAGTCTACTGCATATACAACAGGAACTAGGGCAACCCTAGATCAAACCATATATAAATACATCATTGTATTCATTATAAGAGGACATGATCATCATGAGCAACTAACGCTTACATGAGAAAAGAGATACAAAACATAAGTAATTATCGGAGAGAAAGCAAGTATTGAGCGTGTAATCCTTATATTCATAGTGGATCACTTCTCGCCATTATCGGCACCGTGGATGTTTCCCCGCCTTGGGGTTTTACCACGTAAAACATGTGTTTATGCTTGTTTATCTCTTATTTTCTACTTTCATTACATTTATCTTACATGTTTCATTAACCTAAACCGTTGACTGATTGACCATCAAGAAATCACCGTCAACAGGTGGTTTTTAGCTAATAAATCAAACGGCAAAGTGGTTTTTAGCTAATAAATCAAACGGCAAAGTGGTTTTTGGCTAATAATGAAACTAAATGGTGGCTTTTGGCCAAAAATGAAACTAAAGGTGGGTTTTTACCAAAAATCCAAACTTAGGTTTATATATATATATATATATTTTTAAATCCCATTATTATTTGTTAAGGTCTCAACTTTGAATTTTCCTTTTTTTTCTTTTCTATATTTTTAAATAGTTTCCACCACGACACATTTGAAGTATGTGTAAGAACATGTGGTGATTGCTAATCGACCTAAGGCATAAAAAAATTATAAATTATCAGATGTAGAATTATTTATCCATACTTGTATTTTTATTTGGTGTCAAGATTTGGACAATTAATAACGTTATTTGAAAAATGGATAGGGTAATTTGTTAGGCATCCATTGTCACTAGACACTAATACTATTGTGTCACAAAGTACATAAAAATTAACTTACCAATTTTTACAGATGGATGACCCTCGAGAACTTATGCTAGCGTCTCTCGATCCAATATCTGAAACAATCTTTTACTATAATAGTCTATAGGCTTTGATTGGATATTTGGATCTAGCTTTGACTCAGATTAGATTCGACTATTGTTAACGTGACATAAATTAATTACATATATATATTTTAAAAAATTTACCATTTTAATTTTTTTTTAATACATGAATAGATCGTACCGGTATTAAACATATTTAGATTAGATCATATTCAAACCAATTTTTTTTTTTTGTTTGAAATGTCTAATAACAGATTTTGACAACGTTCAGATCGAATCAAGAGGGTTTTGTATTGGACCAAATTGGTACATTACGGAATTGAATGTCCAGCTCTTTTGACTCCTCTATGTATATTTACCCATATTTTATATTAGGGTTAATTGTACAAACATCTCCCAACATTTGATAAAATAACACAAATATGACAGTTTTGGGTATATACATACAAACTTCTCTTGGCGTTTGAAAAAAGTTGCATATAGACTCTCTATCGTTAGTTGAGATTCGTTAACTCGTAATAATCAATGGTAATAAGTGTAAAATATCTAAAATGCCCTTATCTTTTTAATATTTTTAATATAAAAATATAAGCTAAATAAAATATTAACAATTTGTTTTCGAATGAAGACCACCATTCATGTTTTTAAATTTTATTTTTTAATATTTTTGTTTATTTATTTATCTTATATTTTCATTTTTTTTAAAAAATTTTAAAATGAAAATAAGGGTATTTTAGACATTTTTCACCTTTTACCATTGAATCTTATGAGTTAACGGATTCTAACCAAAGGCAGAGGATGTATATGTAGCATTTTTCAAACCTTGGGGGAAGTTTATATGTATATACCCAAAACTTCCATATACGTGTCATTTTATCAAACATCAAGGTAGGTTTGTTTAATTAGCCCTTATATTTAATAAATTATTGAATGGATGAATTAAAAACCTGTCTATTCATCTATTGTACCAAAATTCTTTAATTAGTGGAGCAACCGGTAGCTTTTAAAAAGTTCTAGAGTGACACGTGTCAGGCAAAGAGTGGATAACATTTGTAAAAAATTGATAAAAAGGTAATACGTCCAACAAGATAGGCATAGCCGGAGGCCCGGAGTTTTCGTTTTCGACTTTTCGTAACGTAACTATTTGCGGCCTCCTCAGCTCCCATTCTATTATTCGAAATCTCAAGTCGCAAGTCCCAAGTCCGAACACATCATCAAATCTTTTAATTCTATTCAACTCTCTCTCAAATCTCAATGTCTCCTCTTCTTCTTCTTCTTCAAATTCTAATCCCTATTTTCTCTTTTTCCCAAAATGCCCTCCCACTCCCTCTCTAATTCCTCCCCCACCACTGCCTCTCCTTCTCACTCCTCCGCCTCTTCCTCTGCCTCCTCCGATCCTTCTCCGCCACCTCCCTCCGACATGTGGAACTACCTCTGGATCCCCTTCCTCATCACTCTCTCTAAAGAACTCTCATCCGCCAAAGCTCAGTCAACAACCATTCTTCTACCTTCTTCTGACCAAAACGACGCTACTCTTTCCGTTTCCATCCCTCGATGTCCCTCACCCCACGCAAACCTCAACTACCGTCCTGTCATCGGGATTCTAAGTCATCCCGGCGACGGAGCCTCCGGTAGGCTGAATAACGCCACCGATGCGTCGTACATCGCCGCCTCTTACGTCAAGTTCGTCGAATCGGCCGGCGCTCGTGTTATTCCTCTTATTTATAACGAACCTGAAGAAATTCTTTTCCAGGTTCAATAAATGATCCAGTATAAATAACATTAAAGAGAGATATATCTTGATTAATGCATCTTTTTGATTTTTTGATTTTTTTTCTTAAAAAACATTTAAAATATCAATATAAATGTTTTCTTAAAATAGAATCATCAACACTGTGTTGCTTGGAAGCTAAGTTTGTGGTGTTTCTGTCTGCAGAAGCTTAAATTGGTGAATGGTGTACTTTACACTGGAGGTTGGGCTAAAACAGGTTTATACTTCGAGATTGTTGAAAAAATTTTCAAGGTAATTTTGCAAGTAATCTATTAACTACTTTTGGAATTCAATACACTGTGAAGTCTCTTAACAACTGTTAATTTTTCTGCAGAAAATTTTAGAGAAGAACGATGCGGGAGATCATTTCCCATTATATGCTATTTGTTTAGGTTTTGAACTTTTAACGATGATCATCAGTAAGGTAATTTTTTTTTTCCCTTTTTTAATAATTTTGTGGATGGGTTGTGATTCAAATTCAATTTGTGTCTTGGATTGGTCGAAAACCTAATCCATGTTTGGCTCCACATGGCCGTGTCCTGCTTGTGGGACAACGATATTCTTTTTTAATGAAGTTTTGATTATAAAGAGACAGTTTTTTTCCTTTTTTTTTTCCTTTTTTATTTGCCATGATAATAGGACAGCGAAATTCTTGAATCATTTAATGCAGCAGATCAGGCATCTACTCTTCAATTCATCAAAAACACTAATATTGAAGGAACCGTGTTTCAAAGGTACTTCATTTTTCTTTACTTTTAAATTGATTTTTATAAGAGTGCTTTTTCTTTTGTGGTTCCCAAACACTTTTATGTGAATGTATATAATTGGCATATATGCCAATGATACTAATTTTTGTTCAATTTAATTAATTTTTTAAGAGAAGAATTGCATGCTACCTTTAATTATTTTTGCAACTTAATTAAGGTCTCTTTTATTTGATTTTATTGGTGCAAAAGCTATATGAATGAAAACATTTGCAACTTGTTATTTATACGCTTCTACAGATTTCCGCCGGTTTTGCTTAAAAAGTTGAGTACAGATTGTCTTGTCATGCAAAATCACCATGTAAGTCTCCTGTGCTTCTTGCATTGCTTAACATGCTAAATGTTTAAGAATTTGAATACATCCGTCTGTTCTAAAAACAAGGATCTGTTTTTGTTCATTCAATGCCCTTTTTGAATGCATTCGGTCTGCAAGTGAATAGATTGAATTAACTTATTAAAAGGAAGTTTTACAATCCTACTTTTTTATGTATGTTTCTAATGTCAAACAGACAGGCATACATATTCCTTTATGATGTGGAGCATCCATTTGATGTGATGTTTATAAATAGAGGTTGTGTTAAAAGGGATACACTCTGTTTTTACAGTTTCTTACCATTCCTTTGCTAGCAATAAAACCTTGTGTGTGTTTTTTTATCTGCATATCCACCAGATGGTAAGCATAATATGTGTATGTCTAACACACTAACTGTTGAAGTATGTGATTGACAATGATTACTTGTTAATTCAATAATTAAAAAAAAAAAAAAAAGCATTTGTAAATGAACAACAATGTCTATTGAAGTATAAAGTTCATTTTGTTTTTTAAAACTAAAGGTGGTCACACCTTCTCAGTAAGAATTTGCCATTAAAAAAGCAGAGCAGGACATGCTGCCTTTTGAAAAAGTGCTATCCAAGACGCTAAATCTATTGGGGAAAATAATAGAAGTTTCACAATAATTTTTGAATGATGAAATGTTGGGTTTAATATTCAGACTTATTTGGTAATATTACTTTTGTGATCCTCTTTTATCCCAGGTCCTGAAAGAATTCCATTTAATGAACTTTTTATTCAATTTGTTTCTTGAAAAAGTTTAGACTCTGAGATGGACACTCAAATTAGTTATGAAATTCTATAGAAGTTTTTGAGTAGTAGCAAAGGATCTAATATATGTTTTATCCCAATGCAACAGTACGGCATTTCACCAGAAACTATGGAAAATAACTTGGAATTATCGAAATTTTTCAAGGTCTTGACAACAAGTGCAGATGAGGATAATAAGGTACAATACAAAACCAAAACTTTATATTTTTAACAATATGCAGTTTCAGGAGATATGTTTGGCATGCTGTAGCTTATAATGTTGATGATTAATGATTATCAGGCGTATGTCTCCACGGTGCAAGCCTTTAACTATCCCGTTTCTGCCTTCCAATGGCATCCAGAGGTACTTCAATTTGCTTCAAAACTTTCCATATTATGCCTAATCTACAAAATTTTCTTTTGTTCTGGTGTTGGATGTATGGAAAATATTCTTATATTATGTATTTATTTTGAATCTTATATCATTTACATGTAGCTGCAATTACAAAATTTTGGTCAATTCAGATCCTTTGCACTGACATTGTAATATTGTATATTATAAAACTTGATTGACAAATCATATTTTATTCTGGCAATACAAACTGAGGTTCATTATGTCTTCATTGACTGATATGAATGGCAATTTTACAGCTTTCCTAATGTGAAATTGTGTTCACAGCATATTTTTTCTGTATTGACTATCGAAATATGTGCTATGCTTCTCTTAGTTGCAAATTGCAATTTATATTCAGCTTATTATTTTTTTTTTATATTCATATGATGCACACGTACCATCTGTATCTGTGTTGGCTCTTTTTTCTTCTTGTATATGACTACTATGATTAAGTATTTCATTCCTGGATATGCAAGCTAATTCCAATTTTGAGGTGAAAAGACTGATCAAACTTTATGCAGAAAAATGCTTTTGAATGGGGGTTATCTGGAATCCCTCACTCAGAGGACGCCATTCAGGTGACTCAGCATGTTGCGAACTTTTTTGTCAGGTTAGCCCCTCATTAACAAGAAGTCTTTCATAGTTTGTGTTGTAAACTTCATTAAAAACATTGTCTTAATAAAGGCTATGTTGTGGTTGGTATCAGCATGTGCTTCATTTTGGGTTATTTTTATGAAAAAAAAGAAGAAAAATCATCATTTTTCAAAAAATATTATTTGCATTTGCATGTAACCAGAATGATAGATAAACTGAGACTGATGTAAACTCTGTGTTTGGTGCAGTGAGGCTAGGAAGTCAATGAACAGACCGCCTGCTCGTAAAGTCCTAGACAACCTCATTTACAATTACAGTTCCACTTACTGTGGGAAGGCAGGGTAAGCTTGTAATGCCCTTGAGACTCAAAATGTTATTTAGATTTTCACATAATCATATTGACTTTGATTGTTGTATGACTGCAGGAAAGGATACGATGAAGTTTACATCTTTACTTGAATTCTGTAAAGGTTAGGATGTCTTGTACATGGCAAGTTGTATTGAACTAAAAGCTCGAAAAATGTATTGTCGTTTGAAATGTAAACATTGGTCTAATTATTGAGGACTTTCATTGGAGAATATTTTGGCCATGTTTCATGGAGTAGACCTGCTTTACAACAATATTTTTTTTTTACATATTCATGTCGTCTTCCAGATTTTTGCACACCCTAGAAATGGAATTGGTACTTGAAGATACATCAGAGTATCAACAATTGAAAAAAATAAAATAAAAAAGAATATATGCTTCTTCAACAAAAGATTAAAGATATTTAACTGTAAGTCTGGTCTGGCCTTTGTTAAACACTTATAGCTTCATTTATTTCATTAGTTGTCAAATTTTGGATAGAATATATAGGATCAAATCATTAATTTTTATTTTATTTTATTTGTGTTAATTCCGTTATCATGTTTCATAAATTTCCCACATCTACCTCAATTGAAGAGATAGATGTGGGAAACATTATGCAGCAATGTCAAACAACCAAGATTTAGTTCACGATTAACAGTTGTGGAAAAATATTTTGGAGGACCTATCCAGGATTTGTGTTTGGACTTAAAGATATTTCTCGAATATGATTGATTTTGAAGAAGTTTGAAATCCAATCCACTTCAAATCTACATTGATGAAATATATTGGGTCAAAACTCAGAATACAAAAAGGTCAAACCCAGTTTCAACAAAAACAAAACAAGGCTATTATGGGCATAAATTATAAGATACACAGAAAAGGCCCACAAAGGTATTTTGGGTTCCTCTCATCTTGGAGACTCTATTAGAGTATCACCTTATTTAAGAGTGGATGTTGTTGTAATAGGTTATTAATGGAGTATGTGTTCCATGAATACTCCCTTAAATAGCTAATTTAATATATATATATATATATTTTAATGTTTTACTTTATAATTATTTTTTATAGTAAAATAAAAATGTTGTTGGTAATTCAAAAAAGCAAGTTACCCATTGGACAATAAAAGAGCAGTTGGAATTTAAGACTCAAATATATGCTATTTTTTTTTATAAACAAAATAAAATTAAATACATGGAGCCCACTTAAGGGACTAAAGTTATCTCTTAATTAAATGAGTGAGCTCCACTTGCACTCATTTAAAGGGGCTTTTAAGGGACCCCTAGAAGTTGTAAAAATACAGCTCATCCCTTAATTAAGCTAAATAGGTCTCTAGGTGAAACTCTTGGAGATGCTCTTAAACTCTACTCAGAGCATCTCCAATGGATCCCTTAATCAAACCTCTTAGCTTTAATTAAGGGAAGAGCTGCATTTTTACAGCCGAAAGGGATCCTTTAATAACTCCCTAAATTATAATCTAGTAGAGCTCTCTTGATTAAGGGGTGGCTTCAACATCCCTTAATTAAGTGGGCTCCACATATAAAGATAAATGTAGTTCATGAGTATATAAAATAATAATAAAAAATTATAAATAAGTCAATTAAGGAAATATCATTGGAACACAAACCCCCTAATGACCCTTACAACACAACATCCACCCTTTAATTTATAAGCAAAACCTTTTTAGAAAATCAACATATAAATACGAACAATTATTGTAATGAGGACATACCACCGATAAATCAACCAAAATTACCCAAAGCCGCAGAAAAACCTTTATTGATAAAAATGAGTGGAGTCCACATTAGAGATGGGCGTTTCCCCAAAAATCTCCAACCCCAATTTTCCAAAGAAGAAAAAAAAAAGCATACTCAATCGGAAAAATGGGGAAAATGGGGTTGAATATCATCCATAAATTGAAATGGGGATGGGGACCACATTTTCCCATTTCTCACAAAAAACTATTTTTTTTATTTTTTATTTTTTAATAGTAAGAATTTTCCTCACTGAATTTTATTTGTATTTGTACTTATATTGTTTTTTCTTATAAGCAATTTTTTTAAAAAATATTTAATTTTTAGTCAGACTTGATCAAACGAGAGAAACAAGAGAAATAGGGAAAAAAAATTCAAATTGAAAAAATAGAAAAACTGGAAAGAAAAAAAAAAAAAACGGAAAAATGGAAATGCGGATGAGGATACCTTCCCCCAAACTCCCCTATCCCCATTTTCTCTAAATGAGGAGGAAATGGGAAGGGATGGGGGAAGTTTTGGAAAATGGGGATGGGGATGGAGAGGGACTAATATCCATCCCCATCCCCATCCCCATTTTCCTAATGCCTATCTCACCACGCATTTTGGAAATTAAAGGAGCTGAAACATCAAACTTTTATGCCGTATTTTTTAACACATGGACTCTTCAGTATAAATGTATAATACCAATAATTTGTGCTTTATTGATGTTTGTTGTATGTAAAATTCACTCAGGTGACATGGCACTAGAATAAAGTGAGAATAGTGGGAGACTGATTGGAACGATTTATACACCTTTTGAGGTCCTCATTTCCTATCGTTTGCTTTCGTTTTCGAGCGTTTTTATGAATATAATATGTTTTGTGAGCCTTCTATAGGTTCATTTTGTTTTGGGAAGTCATTTTGTGGAAACGAGGTGTTTCCGGGCCAAAACGCAATGTGAAAGAACGAAAGAATTTTCTATTGAAAATTTCCAGATTTTGTCGAAGTGTACCACGTCAGGCAAATTGGCGTATCACGTTGTATAACGTTTTGGAAGAAAATCACATACACTGCCAACTTTCGTGGTTGGACCTTAAAGCGTACCACGTTAGACAAAAATGCGTACCACGAGTTTCGGTAGTGTGTCCATATTTTGTTTTTAGGGCTTTTCTTGAGGGGTATTCATGTCTTTTCACCCCTATTTTTGTACCCTAACTCTCCCCACTATAAATATTCCCATTTCTCTCAATCCCAAGGAGAATCCCTAACATCCCACACTCCAACTCTCTCTCTTTTCTTCTCATTTTTCACGCCCAACTCCATTTTCTTCCATCTTCTTCATCTTCTCCACCTTCTTCACCTAATAAAGGAGAGACCCATGCTCCCATGGAGGTTCTTTCTCCATGGGACTCCACCATACACCTCCACAACCCCCTTTCTCACTTCCTCCATCCATTTTAGAACCGAAATTTCAAGGAATTATGAGCAATTTCGAGCTAGGAAAGATATGGAGCATCTTTGGAGGCTTGTCTTCAAGGGTTTGCTTTTATTTACTCTTTCCTTTGTAATTTTCGTTTCTTTGATGTGTAACCCCAATTTGGAGAATATTGTAAACCTTCACATGTGCTATATATATGTATTTTGTTCATAAATTTATATGGGTTTTGTTTTACTCTTTGTTAATTTCATGAATTAAGCTTTAATTGCAATATCCATGTGTGTGGAGGTCCAAATTGACATGTATGCTTGAATGAGATTAGGAGTAGAGTAAATTAAATTAGTAATTGTGTAATTTAACTTCCCATGATTGTTTGTATGTTAGTGAATGACCAAAATACCATTTATTGAGTGATTTAAGTGTTAGGGATTTTATCTCCAAAGAGTAGAAAAAGCTAGTTTATGCATTTAGTTGCTAAATTGGTTTTGGTTCACATCCTTGTGCTTAATGGGTCTTTTTAAGACACATTTGCCCATCTTTGGTCGGAATGGGTGATGAATTGATTTAGGGAAAATTCCTAAGTCAAGAGGAGAACCCTTAATTTATTTGAATGTTCTTAATGTTTAACAATTTGTATTGATGCACATTAGTGTTAGGTGGACTTATTTAGCCATCTTAGGGAGATTGATAAAACCGAATCTGTATCTAGAGTAAAGACCACTAAATTCCTCTTGTGCTTGTGTAGTTGTAGGGGTATTTCATTGCTTAATGCTTTTACTCGGTTAGCCACCTTGTGAATGATATTTAGGTTGTGTGTTAAATATCGTGTGGTTCACATTAACATACTCAGCGTGATATCCTTTACATTTGACCAGGAAGTTGAGAGATCACTAGACTGATGTGTAGAGCTCGTGTGTGTGTCCCACAGTCCTTAATGAATCCAAGCATTTATGCATGGATATAATCTCTATGTCGCTCGAGAGAGGGTAGAGATTAATTAAGGGGACACGAGCATATAACATTCGTGTTATATGGGTATCTCATATTCTTAATGCTTTCACTTGGTTACCATCCCGTATTTGGTTAGCCCCGTGGATGAATTATTGGCTGTAGTATGACACATGCGGTTGCGCATTACATGCCCAACAAAATAACTAATGTATTTGACTGGAAAGTTGAAAGATCACTAGGCCAGCATACATGGCTTGTATGTGTGTCCCACGGTACTCAGTGAATCCATACATATATGTGGATGTGATTTCTAAGAGTCGAGAGAGATTAGAGATCAGTTAAGGGGACACGAGTCTATTATATACTTGCATATTGAAGGACTAAGTGAGTCTAGCACTTAATTATGAGGATTGTTACAGTTGAATCATTTCCCTAGTACAACCACATTTCATGCATCTCTTCATTCCATTCTATCCATATACATATTATAGTATGTAGTTTATTTATTTATATTATTATTTACATTTTCCGAACCCGCAGCACACGAGTTCTCTCGGCGTGTTGTAATAATAGCTAGAATCGGTAACGGTCGATGAATTCCACCTCTTTGCAGAACGATACCCTCACTTGCCGCTGTGCTAGTCTCTGTGACTCGCGCACTAGCGAGGTCGAACTTAAATGTTCATTTTTTGACTGATACTGCAACGACGTGTCGTCAAAATTGGTGCCGCTACCGGGGAAGTGGCTTATTCATTGATAGTTACTAGTTTTAGCTTAGGTTCTATATATATCTTAGATTAATTGCTTTTTATTGCTTTTCGGATTAGATTGTCATGTTAAAAATAAACATCTCTTAACCATGTTTTTCATTGTGTGATCAACATTGTTTAGGCTAGGTTTGGGGGTGTAAGTCGTGTTACTTTTCTTATTTTTGTTTAAAGCATATGCATTTGATTTTCTTTGAGTTGTTTTGTGCAAGAAAAGAAATTTATAGGTCGGATGGACCACACAACTCAAGAGAGCTTCGTGGTGGCTTGGTTGGTTCGAATAACCACTCGCGAGGGCTTGTGCTTCAAGGGTATAATGCTTTGCTTATTTTTGTGATTTTTATTTTTGTTTAGATCTAAGAGTGGATATGTGTTGTGCTTAGATCTTAGGATTTTTAGGGCATTGTTTTAGAAAATTTTCAAATCTCTGCTCAAATCAATCAATTTTTGAAAAATCTTGGAATTTAGAGTCCATTTTTGTTGAGTTGCTTTTCTTTGTGTGCCGGTAAAGACATGCATTGTATGCTTTTAGCTCCGTGCATCACTTAAATTTGCTTGTATAGTGCCAATCTTTTGATGTTGAGGTAGATGAGACTTATGTGTTTTTTTAGCCTAGGAAAATAGTGGAGACTACCCTAGTGAGGTTTCGAGCCTATTAACGCCAAATTCAGAGGGAATATTTTGTTTCTACTTTTTAAACACTCTTCGATTTTGTTCTTAATTGTGATCTCATTGTACATACATTTTGCATTGATTGCCATAGAACTAAAATAATGTGGACTGTTTGTGGAGATTTGTATTCCCTTATTAGATGGACTTTTAGAAATGATTTTGGGCTTGAGTGTGTGCGTAACTACTAAAATAGCCTAAACACTCTCATACCCCTATATTCATTGCAAATTGAGGCCAAACACTACACCCCCAACCATTCCCTAGTTATTGATTATGTTGAGGTGTATAGCTTAATAGAAGTTATGTTTTATAAAGCTCTAAATTTTGTAAAAGCATGTACTTAGGCAATGTATGTAATTGTGCTAGGACAAGGCTTTCAAAAAAAAGAAAAAGAAAAAAAAATAGAATAAGTGTTGAATTATAAAACAAAGCCTTTAGTTCTTCAATTGTAAAATTACTCTTAAATAAGAGTACAAATGTCGCATAATTGTGCAATGTAAAGTTTATAGCCTAGACGCTTGTAGGGCTAATTTTGTGTAAATTGTAACGTGTATACACACCTTGATATGGTTAGTAACTTTATTCTATCCACTCCTACCATATCTTCCATCCCATACACCACTACACATCACCCTGGCCCCAATACAAGTGAGGAAAAGCCCATTTGATCTCTTAGGAAGTCTATATTGGGAATACGAGTCGATGCATGCTCTTTTCACATTCATGGCATTTCAATTCCTTCCATGAGATTTATTTCCAGAAAATGTGCTTTTAGTGAAATACTCATATGCGATATATTAGATTCCAGTACATAAACTCATTCACATATGTTTGCTAGAGAGTGATCGCCTAGGATATGAGTGGAAAAATGAGACTGAAATCCAGAGAGGATTAGAGTCAAGGCGAATTTCATCTTAGGCAATTCGAGTGTAGTTGTTTTGTAAACCGAAAACATCCTAAGTATTGGCATACTTGCATTGCGTGATGCATTGTTATTAATTGTTATATTTGAGATACTAGCATGCTTCTAGTCTTTATTTGGTATGTTTAGATTGCATCTCAACTCATCTTGCAGAGTATACGTTTGTGGGTGTCGTAGCTGTAAATCCTCAAGAGACTATAATTCCTCCTCTAGGGATCGCTTAGTGGTTTAAAGGCTTGTGGCACATGCTAAGTGCCATCGTGTTTCCTACGGAAGTGGACTAGCCTAGTTTTTGATTTTGTTTTCATGAGTTGTTTGTTTATTTATTTTCTACTTTTTTTTTGCTACACCTTTTGAGGTCCTCATTTCCTATCGTTTACTTTCGTTTTCGAGCATTTTTGTGAATATAATATGTTTTGTGAGCCTTGTCTAGGTTCATTTTGTTTTGGGAAGTCATTTTGTGGAAACGGGGTGTTTCCGGGCCAAAACGCAACATGAAAGAACAAAAGAATTTTCTATTGAAAATTTCCAGATTTTGTCGAAGTGTACCACGTTAGGCAAATTGGCATATCACTTTGTATCACGTTTTGGAAGAAAATCACATACACTGCCAACTTTCGTGGTTGGACCTTAAAGCGTACCACGTTAGACAAAAATGTATACCACGAGTTTCGGCAGTGTGTCCATATTTCGTTTTTAGGGCTTTTCTTGAGGGGTATTCATGTCTTTTCACCCCTATTTTTGTACCCTAACTCTCCCCACTATAAATATTCCCATTTCTCTCAATCCCAAGGAGAATCCCTAACATCCCACACTCCAACTCTCTCTCTTTTCTTCTCATTTTTCAAGCCCAACTCCATTTTCTTCCATCTTCTTCATCTTCTCCACCTTCTTTACCTAATAAAGGAGAGACCCATGCTCCCATGGAGGTTCTTCCTCCATGGGAGTCCACTATACACCTCCACAACCCCCTTTCTCACTTCCTCCATCCATTTTAGAACCGAAATTTCAAGGAATTATGAGCAATTTCGAGCTAGGAAAGATATGGAGCATCTTTGGAGGCTTGTCTTCAAGGGTTTGCTTTTATTTACTCTTTCCTTTGTAATTTTCGTTTCTTTGATGTGTAACCCCAATTTGGAGAATATTATAAACCTTCACATGTGCTATATATATGTATTTTGTTCATAAATTTATATGTGTTTTGTTTTACTCTTTGTTAATTTCATGAATTAAGCTTTAATTGCAATATCCATGTGTGTGGAGGTCCAAATTGACATGTATGCTTGAATGGGATTAGGAGTAGAGTAAATTAAATTAGGAATAGTGTAATTTAACTTCCCATGATTGTTTGTATGTTAGTGAATGACCAAAATACCATTTATTGAGTGATTTAAGTGTTAGGGATTTTATCCCCAAAGAGTAGAAAAAGCTAGTTTATGCATTTAGTTGCTAAATTGGGTTTGGTTCACATCCTTGTGCTTAATGGGTCTTTTTAAGACACATTTGCCCATCTTTGGCCGGAATGGGTGATGAATTGATTTAGGGAAAATTCCTAAGTCAAGAGGAGAACCCTTAATTTATTTGAAAGTTCTTAATGTTTAACAATTTGTATTGATGCACATTAGTGTTAGGTGGGCTTATTTCCCATTTTTAGCCATCTTAGGGAGATTGATAAAACCGAATCTGTATCTAGAGTAAAGACCACTAAATTCCTCTTGTGCTTGTGTAGTTGTAGGGGTATTTCATTGCTTAATGCTTTTACTCGGTTAGCCACCTTGTGAATGATATTTAGGTTGTGTGTTAAATATCGTGTGGTTCACATTAACATACTCAGCGTGATATCTTTTACATTTGATCAGGAAATTGAGAGATCACTAGACTGACGTGTAGAGCTCGTGTGTGTGTCCCATAGTCCTTAATGAATCCAAGCATTTATGCATGGATATAATCTCTATGTCGCTCGAGAGAGGGTAGAGATTAATTAAGGGGACACGAGCATATAACATTCGTGTTATATGGGTATCTCGTATTCTTAATGCTTTCACTTGGTTACCATCCCGTATTTGGTTAGCCCCGTGGATGAATTATTGGCTGTAGTATGGCCCATGCGGTTGCGCATTACATACCCAACGAAATAACCAATGTATTTGACCGGAAAGTTGAAAGATCACTAGGCCGGCATACATGGCTTGTATGTGTGTCCCACGGTACTCAGTGAATCCATACATATATGTGGATGTGATTTCTAAGAGTCGAGAGAGATTAGAGATCAGTTAAGGGGATACGAGTCTATTATATACTTGCACATTGAGGGACTAAGTGAGTCTAGCACTTAATTATGAGGATTGTTACGGTTGAATCATTTCCCTAGTATAACCACATTTCATGTATCTCTCCATTCCATTCTATCCATGTACATATTATAGTATGTAGTTTATTTATTTATATTATTATTTACATTTTCCGAACCCGCAACACACGAGTTCTCTCGGCGTGTTGTAATAATAGCTAGAATCGGTAACGGTCGATGAATTCCACCTCCTTGCGGAACGATACCCTCACTTGCCGCTGTGCTAGTCTCTGTGACTCGCGCGCTAGCGAGGTCGAACTTAAATATTCATCTTTTGGCCTACACTGCAGCAACGTGTCGTCAAAATTGGCGCCGCTGCCGGGGAAGTGGCTTATTCGTTGATAGTTACTAGTTTTAGCTTAGGTTCTATCAGCGCCACATCGATAAAAGTAAATCAAAGGAACGCTGATGACATATTAGCAAGTCTTAACACGTCATCAAAGGAATTCATATGGGGGCCAAGGGGAGTCACCCGAATGAGGAACCTTAATGAGTAAGGATTCTACTTGTCGAAGATCTCTGCTCAGCCAGATCTACTCGGCCGAAATAGGAAATACACATCAGGATATTTTCCATAGCAAGGTTCACTCGGCTAAATCAAGCAATTCCATACCAATTATGGCATGACAACCAGAAAGGAAGTTTAATCAAGATACGAAGCTCAAAATCACACTTCAATAAGGAAGCCATCTAATCCTTTTCGAGATATTAGGAATCCTAATCAAACTCCGAATCGACTACATTTATTGCGTGGTAACTCCAAATAGGAAAGAGGTCTAGGGAATCCAAAGAAGAAAAGTCCTAACAAGATTCTGCAATCTTCTACTTGTACGACAAGAATTAGGGCAACCCCAGATCGAACCATATAAATATAATTGTAAAAACCATTGTAAACGATCGGTCAAGATCAATGAAAGAGAGATCGGAGGGTGTAATCAATATTTTCATAGTGAATCGTTTTCAACCCGTGAATGTTTCTCCGTTACCGGAGTTTTACCATGTAAAATATTTTCTTTATTACCTTTTCTTTTCTTATTTGGTTTATTTACAGATTGAAAGAATCGAATCGTTGACCGGTTGACTTCCCATAAATCACCGTCAACAATGTTGATTTTTTTATTCTGTTTTTAAAATCTTATCCACACATTTTAGTAAAAGCAGAGGTAGAAATTTCATTCAACTGGTCCTTGAGTATAACATACTAAAATTTAAAATGTTTTTAGATTTTTTTTGTTGCCTATAATAACAATAATGTATGCTTTATTGATGCTTATTTGTTTCTTCTTCTTTTAGAATGGTATCCGTACACATTTTACAAACATCAAACATATTTTTAATTTATTTTTACTTAGGAGAATAATCATCAGCCGTAATAACAGAGCAAAATATTTCATGCAAATCGGTTTTTGTAATGTCAAATGATGACTGGTCTGAACCAAAAATTTCAGAGATATTGACTTGATGATTCATAAAATTGCAAGTAACCACAGTACCACAACCATTATAATTCCATGGAAATTTACAAGAAGGATTTGTCATGTCATGGTGAAAATTTAATAATAATTGTTGTGGAGTCCACAACCCCACCAATAATTGTGGAAATTAAATTCTATCAGATTTTAACCATGGTAATGGAGTGGAGTCCACACGGTTTTGGAAAAATCAAAAAGAGAAGAGAAACACTCCTGTCTGTCTATCTTCAATTATCAATTGTGTGAAAGTGAATTCTACCAGAAGACCAAAACCAGTCTGAGTTTTTGCCTTCTCTCATCGTTTTCCTTTCATTTCCAATGGCAGAGCTCATTCTTTCTGCTACTTGGTTTTTTCATTCCTTGAGGAAACACATATATATACATATATATATATATATATGTTAATATTAATGTTAATGTTAATGTTAAGGTAATCATGTGGTTATTTATGTTGTAATTGATCATATATATATATATATATATAATATTTCCAACATATTTAAATTGAATCTCGATTCTCTTGATGTTCAAACTCATCAACTTTTACCTTAAATATGATTCAATTTTGATGCCTTTATTCATTGATTCAATTGAAAAGTAAGGGCTAGAACAATTCTTACTATTAATAATATTTAGAAAACTCTGCTATTTTCTCTTTCGCCAAACTAGTATATACAATTTGAACTCAACACAATCCCAAAAATTGGTTCATATATACAATATATTATTTAAAAAGTCACGCCAGTTTACTTTGATTAATTGTCGAGTAATGTTAGACTTTCTAAATTTATGCTCAAATGATATTGCATATGAGTTGTTAATATC
Organism: Acer campestre; assembly: GCA_954870605.1. NCBI lineage: Eukaryota > Viridiplantae > Streptophyta > Magnoliopsida > Sapindales > Sapindaceae > Acer > Acer campestre. Next base: position 31,212,687 of record OX940801.1, read on the forward strand.
ACATCACTCACCATATAATCTCATATTGTATATCAATGATTGTCCTTTGGTGAAAGAAGCATGCAAAAGAGATAATGGAAAAGAGTGGTCCAAGATAGCCGACATCCCTTGTGTTGAGATAGATGGCAAAAACATCTACGATCCAAAGGAAGCATCCGGAAATCAGCTCATTCATCCTTTATTTTCTATTTCAGGTATGCTTACTTATTTATAACATCAAAACAGATAGTTAGTTAGTTACATTCCCATGGTAAACAATAAACTTTTTTTTATTGCTTTAATAATCTGTTTTAGTACTCTGTTTAGTGTTTTGGAATACTCCTTTGTCTTCAATTGAACTTATCTGCAATTTGCTCATCAGATACTATGTCGAAATGATTCAACTCATCAGATGCTCAGATTGATATGCATCCGGTAATTAGTAATTTTCTATGTTTTATTTATGGTTGATTAAGTTGAATTCATGAGTATCTTGTTACTGAAATTTAACTGCATTTCTCTACTGTTTAGATGTACGTACAGATAGTGGATCAAGTTGATTAGCATCAAAATGTTCTGTACTTTGAGGAGATGGGCATGTTAGCATGCAAAAAATTGCTTCATTGCTTTCTATGTAGAATAGCTTGTTGTCGGCTGCAACAGAATCAGGAAATCTTGACTCAAGTAAGAATACTAGTTGACTCAAGTAATTGTTTGCTTTCACTATCTGAATGGCCAGTTTGCTCTTAAAGAAAATAGCTAACATGATAATATTGCCTTTATGCTTTGAAAAATTTAAGGCATACTCGGAGATATGAGGAACCTCCATAGAGAAATTTTAAGGTATCCATATGCAGGTGGTATGTATGCATTATACTCATTGTATACCCTTCAGTTTTTTTAACATTTTTTCTTCTCAAATACATTATTACTAGAAAACCAATCTGAGCTGATGAAAGAAATTAAGTTCCTCAAGAAAGTAAAACAGCATTTTTTCCTTTTTTTTTATATTTATTTTTTATTTTTTATTTTATTTTTAGATATTTTATTAGTCTTTTTATTTATTTATTTTTTATCAGGATTCTATATCTTTTGGTTGATATTTTTTTCATAACCAGTGTTTCATCATTGGCTTTATCTTTGAATATGGATGATTTGAGTTTGCTGCTATTCTAATTGAAGTCGCAATCATCTCTAAAGCTAGCTTTTGTTTCTGTAGTGTTCTTCAGACAAGTTCTTATGCTTCTGTGTTCAGAGATGTTTTCTGCTGTGGCTGGCTGACCTCAGGTGGATTGTATATGCTTGAATTTTGGTGTTTCATTTTTGTACTGAAAATCTTGGAAGATACTGCAGAATTAAATGGATACTAAATCACCCCAAATTTTGTCATAGTTTTGCTGCAGAATTACGAGGAGGCTGCAAGGTCCGGTTGTGGACTTTGGCATGACATCAAAGATCCCGAAAACTAATTAACTTAAGCAGATTCCAACCCCAGCATCAACCGCTGCTGTCGCCTCAGCTATACCTGGTCATATATTTCTTTTAATTTTCAGTTTGTAAATTAATCCTTAAATAACTTTAGAGAAATATTCATGTTGACAATGTTAGTAACCAACAATAGCATTTAAATCTTCTAACACACCCCCTCACGTGTAAGACCATATAGCTTGATACGTGGTCTAAGCCCAAACACATATTCAAACAACAAATTACAAAATGCAAATGCAATCACATGAGGGGAGTTGAACCCAGGACTCTTGGGACAAATATGACTCTGATACCATGTTAGTAACCAATAAACCCAAAAGTTTAAATTGATGGGAAAGGGCCCAACAATAACATTTAAACCTTCTAATAGACAACATATACTAAGCATTTTCTTAAATGTTTATAATGAAAGAATCAGAAATGTGTCCAAGCATAGAATGTGATTGTGATTGCACTTATCTAATTTTCAATTGTCATTTTGTTGATCTATTTATACTTGTTATTTTATGATTTTTGGATGCCCGGTTCATCTTAGTAACGAGTGGACTAGTTGGAGACTTATTTTGGAGGTACAAAACGTTTATAATTTCTACTCAAGTCTTATGTTTCTGGAATTTATTGCAAACTTATTCAACCCCACTTGACCTCGAAAATTTTATACGTTATTTCTATTTCATTTATGTTTGATTAATTTAACTACTGCTGTTGGGTTCTTCTACTACACATTTCCACTTTTTCTATGATAAACGGTTGGAGACTAACATCAATAAGCACTAAACACTAAACGTAGATTTATCTTAAAAGTAGTAATTTTATCTACAATTACTCAAGAAGATGATTATATGTTTTACTAATTTATATCTTACTTCTTACCTCTTATGTGTAGTGAGAGGAACCGAAAATTGTTTGCTATGATTGATATAAGGCCTTTATATGACTATAATTTGCCTCTAATTTCTTTATGCCCTCGCCATTTTATGTATCTACTCAATGTAAGGTTTTATCTAACTTTATGCAAACAACAAAGTTGAGTAATAATGTAAGTAAAGTACTTATTTCTGTAATTCTCATTCAGTCGTAAATTTAGAAATAGCACTAGCTAAAAAGCTTTTCTGCATAGTAATTTTCTACTGGTATTTCAATATTGGTTGAAATGAGAACGGTTATGATATGTAGTTATTACTATTGCAGTCAAGTGCTGGAATCTATTCCTATTACCTCCTCTATTGCTGTATTGTAGGTGATATCAAGCTTGAGCCAAGCTCTACCACCTCTATTGCGGTGTGCTTCAAATTGGTTAGGCCAGTCTAGAATATTCTATGAACTCAACCGGACGTTCTCCAACATTTATTCTAGAGCATATATATTACTCAAATACACATCTGCACTCTTGATAGTAAGTATTATAACCTGTATCATAGAGCACTCATGTCCAAACTTACATCTCCGTACAACAATTTTAACTGATGTCATAATGGGGTAAAAATTCATACAGGGATTGTTTGTCTACCAACATTGTTGCTGCTGTTTGATCTATCAGTGCAATCTAAATTTATGGATTGCTATCAACTGCCGATGGCTGGATTTCTCTTCAGTTTTCTGTTGTTGAGCTGAAGTCTTTGTTGCGAATTGACTATTCTCACAGAGAAGCTGTTATGGTTCTTGGTTGTATTATATATTGGAGATTATGCTACTTGGAAGCGTTTTTCTGCTGCTGCTGGCTGAGCTGAGACAGTGTTCGTATTTTTGAAGACTGGATTGCTGTCTTTACAAGGCTGCAGTTCCACATATTTGTTGTGCTACTGAAAGAGCTTAACATAGGCCGGTTTGGCATACATAGATCTGGACATGATTCTTACCAACCCCTATATTGAAAAGAGCAAAAACAGTCTACAATTTATTTATAAAGTAACAAATCTCAGACAACACATTATTCTAAATTATAAAGTAACCCCTATAGGTTGCAAATTCAAGTATTGATGGTTAGTTGGTTACCTCTGTACTTATATGCCTCCTGATCGACTATTTTTTAAGCCTACATTTTGACTTGTAATGCTGTAAAATGAAATAAAAAAAGTACTTAGTTTTTACAGTTTATAAATAGAGATAACCAACATCTGTTTTTACATCTTGATAGCTAACCACACATAAACAATAGACACCATTTATAAATAGAGGGTTGTGTTAAAAGGGATACACTCTGTTTTTACGGTTTATAACCATCGCTTTTCTAGCAATAAAACCTTGTGTGTGTGTGTGTGTTTTATTTATCTGCATATCAACACTCTTAACTCTTGAAGTATGTGATTGACAATGATTACTTGTTAATTCAATAATTAAAAAAAAAAAAAAAACACATTTGTAAATGAACAACAATGACTATTGAAGTATAACGTCCATTTTGTTTTTAAAACTAAAGGTGGTCACGCCTTCTCAGTAAGAATATGTCATTAAAAAAGCAGATCAGGACCTGCTGCCTTTTGAAAAAGTGCTATCCAAGACGCTAAATCTATTGGGGAAAATAATAGAAGTTTCACAATAATTTTTGAATGATGAAATGTTGGGTTTAATATTCAGACTTATTTGGTAATATTAATTTTGTGATCCTCTTTTATCCAAGGTCTTGAAAGAATTCCATTTAATGAACTTTTTATTCAATTTGTTTCTTGAAAAAGTTTAGACTCTGAGACGGACACTCAAATTTGTATTGAAATTCTATAGAAGTTTTTGAATAGTAGCAAAGGATCTAATATACGTTTTATCCCAATGCAATAGTATGGCATTTCACCATAAACTCTGGGAAATAACTTGGAACTATCTAAATTTTTCAAGGTCTTGACAACAAGTGCAGATGAGGATAATAAGGTACAAAACAAAACCAAAACTTAATATTTATAAACAATATGCTGTTTCAGGAGATATGCCTTAGCTTATAATGTTGATATATCCTCTGAAAGAATTTTAACTTCTGTAATTAATGATTATCGGGTGTATGTCTCCACAATGCAAGCTTTTAACTATCCCGTTTCTGCCTTCCAATGGCATCCACAGGTACTTCAATGTGATTCAAATGACTGATATGAACGGCAATTTTACAGCTTTCCTAATTTAAAATTGTGTTCACAGCATATTTCTCTGTATTGACTATCGATATATGTGTTATGCTTCTCGTGGTTACATAACACATATATGGCTCCTATGATTAAGTAATTTCATTCTTGGTTATGCAACCTAATTCCATTTTGGAGGGGAAAAAACTGACCAAACTCTATGCAGAAAAATGCTTTTGAATGGGGGTTATCAGGAATTCCTCATTCAGAGGATGCCATTCAGGTGACTCAACATGTTGCAAACTTTTTTGTCAGGTTAGCCCTCATTAACAAGAAGTCATTCATGGTTTGTGCTGTAAATGTCATTCAAAACATACTGCACAAGCAATAGAATGAATAGGCATTTCAAAAGCCGATGCCTTGAATTTCTTGTAATATTGTCTTAATAAAGGCTAGTAGTGGTTTACATCTGCATATGCTTCATTTTTATGAAAAATCATCATTTTTTTTTAACTGAAGCTGATGTAAACTGTGTTTGGTGCAGCGAGGCTAGGAAGTCAATGAACAGACTGCCTGCTCGTAAAGTTCTGGACAACCTGATTTACAATTACAGTTCCACTTACTGTGGGAAGGCAGGGTAAGCTTGTAACGTCCTTGAGACTCAAAATGCTATTTAGATTTTCACATAATCATTTTGACTTTGATTGTTGTATGACTGCTGGAAGGGATACGATAAGGTTTACTCTTCCCACTTTGAATTCTGTAAAGGTTAGGATGTCTTGTACATGGCAAGTTGTATTGAACTAAAAGCTCGAAAAATGTATTGTCGTTTGAAATGTAAACATTGGTCTAATTGTAGAGGACTTTCATTGGAGAATATTTTAGCCATGTTTCATGGAGTAGACCTGCTTTGCAGCAATATTTTTTTTTACAAATTCATGTCGTCTTCCAGATTTGTGCACACCCTAGAAATGGAGTTGGTACTTGAAGAAGATATATCAGAGTATATCAACAATTGAAACAAAAAAAATAAAGAAGAAAAATGCCGTAAGCCAATAATATACGTAAATGATGCTGAATAATTTGCACAAAAAAATAAAATAAAAATGATTACAGTTTGATTGGGTGGCACTGAATATATGCTTCTTCAACAAAATGTTAAAGATATTTAACAGCAAGTCTGGTCTGGCCTTCGTTAAATTCTTATAGAATCATTTATTTCATTAGTTGTCAAATATTGGATAAAATATTTAAAACTTAAATATATACTGGTTTTCAAAAAATAAAATAAACTTAAGGGGGTTTTAAGAGCATCTCCAACAGCCTCTCTTGAAGACATCTCTTAGCTTAATTAAGGGAGTAGGTGCATTTTTACAGTTCTAACAACTCCCGTAATTGTGTTATGGTAGAGTTCACTCTTTTAATTAATGTGTGTTTCACACCCCCTTAAAGTGGGTTCCACCTATTTAAGGTTATTTTATTTTCTTGAAAAACTCCATATATTTAACATTTATAATTGACAAACAATATCTAACGTTTAAATAATAATAAAAAATTATTAAATGGGTCATTTAAGGGAGTATTGTTGGAACATATACTCCATTAATGGTCCCTTCCAATAATATACAACCTTAAATAAGAGAGTCTCAAAGGGAGATCGTTGGGGATGCTCAACCACCCTTTAATTAAGGGAATGAGCTCCATCAAAACTCATTTAAGGGACTCATTGGAGCTGCAAAAATAAAGCTCCTCCCTTAATTAAGCTAAGGGGAGTCTCTAAGGGATACTATTAGAGATGCTCTTAAACCCTACTTAGAGCATCTCAAAGGGATCCTTTAATCAATCCCCTTAGTTTAATTAAGAGAGGAGCTACATTTTTACAGCTCCAAGGGATCCCTTAAAGCATCTCTAACAGTCTCCCTTGGAGACTTCCTTATTTAAGGGTGTATGTTATTGCAATGAACCATTAATGGAGTATGTGCTCCAACAGTACTCCCTTAAATGGCCCATTTAATAATTTTTTATTATTATTTAAATGTTAGATATTGTTTTTAATAAATATTAGATATTGTTTGTCAAATATGATAGGTAGAGCCCATTTTAAGGGGGTTGATGATGTAGAACAAGTGGCTGATGCTTACATGATAATGAGAGAGCATCCTAAATTCAAAGGCAATTAGAGATTGTCGGATTCGGAATGACGTGAAACTTTCATAGTTGAAGCGTTTCGGCGAGGGAGGAGATAATCAAAAGCTTTGTTGTTGAAGCATACCCTTTTTTAGCCAAATTCCTTCGTTTAGGTCCCAAAAAAGCCGTTTTTGCTATTTTAGGAAAGTTTCGTTTTAGCCATAACTTTTGTTTTCTAAGTCTGAATCGACTTTCGTCAATTCTGGCTTGGATTCCTAGCAGTTTTTATTTCCGTAATTATCTCAATTTTGCTATTTTTGGTAATTTTTAGTAATTAGTCCCGTTTCTTGTCCAATAAGGATTAGGGTTAGAGTTTTCGCTTTAAATATGCTTGTAAACCTTTTGGCCAAATTATTCAATTATTCAATAATATTTCAGAATTTTCTTTGAGAGTTTTTCTCGTTTTCTGGTGGATTCCAGAGTTTATCTAGAATATTGACGTTGGTCGTATTCTTTTGTGTTTTTCGTTGCGTCAGTTGAAAACACCCTTAATTAAGGGAGTGAACTCCACCATAACACAATTAAGGGAGTCATTTAGGGACCTGTTGAAGCTGCAAAAATACATCTACTCCTTTAATTAAGCTAAGGGATGTCTTCAAGGGAGGCTGTTGGAAATGCTCTTAATAACTTTCTAAATTAGAATCTAGTGAAGCTCACTCCATTAATTAAGGGATCAGCCTCCTATAATTGAAGACATCTCTTAATTAAATGAGCTCCACATATAAAGAAAAATATAGTTCATGAGTATGTAAAATAATAATAAAATATAAGTGGACTCCATATAAAATAATAATAAAAAATTATAAATGAGTCATTTAGTGGAGTATATTGGAACAAAAACCCCCTTAATGACCCCTTAAAAGTTAAAACACAACATCCATCCTTAAATAAACGGCCTCCAAGGGAGACCTTTGGAGATTCTATTAACCTTTATACTTTTGTAGGACATGTCTAATCCACTTCTGCTTGATTAGTATAGCTGTTGTTGTTTCTGAGTTTTGGAACAACCCATAGATATGTTTGTGGATTTACTTCGGCTGAATCTGTAACTATTTTGCTTCTGCTACACATTATTCTATGCACATTATGCTTCGGCTAGAACAATTCTTACTATTAATAATATGGGCAAATTGCACTGCACCCCTTAAGGTTTGGGAAAATTACACTTAGTTAGAAACGTTTTGGTATTATACATTAACACCCCCAAGACTTAAGTTTGACTTTCAAAATACCTAAAATGCCCTTGGTTGTAGTATATTATACTTTATTTTTTTCCCTTTTAACCAAAAACTTTATAAACTTTATAAAATAAAAAAATTAATAAAAGGTATGATTCATTAAATAAATAAATAGTCTTAAAAAATTAATTATATAAATAGATAGTTTTTTTTTTTAAAAAAAAATTTTAAATATTAATTTTTTTTTTAAGGATATCCATTAATAGGGACAAGAAAAACTCTAAATACCCAAACTTTTACGGTAATAATGACAGTGAGAGCAGCTTTATGGTTCCCCTAGTGTTTGGATATCTAGAACTTGAAGGGAACCTTGAAGCTTCTCTCACCATAATCTTTACTGTAAAAGTTTGGATATTTAGAGCTTTTCTTGTCCATATTAATGGATATGTTTAAAAAATTATTGTTTTTAATTTTTTCATTTATTTATTTAATTTTTTTAAACAATTTTTTTATTTAATTTTTTAAACAATTTATTTATTTAATTTTTTAAAACTATTTATTTATTTAATTTTTAAAACTACTTATTTATTTAATTTTTTAAAACTATTTATTTATTTAATTTTTAAAACTACTTATTTATTTAATTTTTTAAAACTATCAATTCATTTAATTTTTTAAAATTATTTATTTATTTAAGTTTTTTTAAACTATTTATTTATTTAAGTTTTTTAATTATTTTAAACTATTTATTTATTTATTTATTTAATGAATCATATCTTTTATTTAATTTTTATTTTATTTTATTAAAGTTTATAATGTTTTTGGTTAAAAGGCACAAAAAAAAAAAAAGAGTATAAAATAATATAACTAAGGGCATTTTAGGCATTTTCAAAGTCAAACTTAAATCTTGGAGGTGTTAGTGCATAATATCAAAACTTTTCCAACTAATTGTAACTTGCCCAAACCTCAAGGGTTGTAGTGCAATTTGCCCTAATAATATTAATTTGGACTAATTGCACAAACGTCCCCTAATTTTAGGCATAATTGCAAGCATATGGAACTTTTACCCATAGTTGCACAAATGTCCCCTGCTGTTAGTTGACTTCCGTTAATTCTAACCGTTGACCACAATTTTAACCCGCAATGACTAAAGTGCCCCTAGTTACCTATTTTATTATTTAAATTAATAATTGAAAAATGAAACATAAAAGACAAAAAAAAAAAAATTAAAAAAAACCAATCATTTTTTTTTTTCTCTTTCATTTGCTCAACCCCCAAACACAGTCCAAAAAAACTTACCAAACAAAAACATAAACTCAATCCCACAAATAAAAACCAAAACTCAAATCCTCAAACAACAATCAAAAATCAAATCCATAAATAAAAACCCAAATCTATCAATTCCACAACCAATTAACCACATCCATTTTTTTTAAAAAAAAATAGAACTTCAATGGTGGATTTTTAACTTTCTAGGTTGAAGTTCTAATTTTATTATTATTATTATTATTTTTTAATGAATGTAGTTAGCTGGTTGTGGTATTGATGGATTTGAGTTTTTATTTGTGGATTTGATTTTTGGTTGTTGTTTGAGGATTTGAGTTTTTGTTTTGATTTGTGGGATTAAGTTTTGGTTTTTGTTTGTTAATTTTATTTTTGAATCATGTTTGGGGGTTGAGAAAATGAAAGAGAAAAAAAAAATGATTGATTTTGTTTTTTTGTTTTTCTTTATCTTTTCTGTTTCATTTTTTATTTATTAATTTAAATAATAAAATAGGTAACTAGGGTGCACTTTAGTTATTGTGGGTTAAAATTGTGGTCAACAGTTAGAGTTAATAGAAGTCAACTAACGGCAGGGGATGTTTATGCAATTAGTCCTATTAATTTTAGCCAAACTCTACTATTTTCTCTTTTGCTATACATGCAATTATGCCGAAATTTAAGGATGTTTGTGCAATTAGTCTTATTAATTTTAGCCAAACTCTACTACTATTTTCTCTTTTGCCAAACTAGTATATACAGTTTGAACCACTACAAGAAAATAGAGTTTTGTTGACAGTTATTTGTTGACAGTTTTTAACTGTCAACAAATAACTAACAGTTTTTATATATATTATTAATATATTAAATAATATAAAATATAAATATATAATATATATTATATTGTATATTAATATATTATATTTATATATATTATATTATTATTATATATATTATATAATATAATATATATTATATATATGTATTATATTATTATATATAGGGGGAATTACAGTTTGGTCCTTATCTTTTAAGGAAACTTCACTTTTTTACCCCACTTAGGTATATTAGTGTATTTGATCCTTATCTTTTTAGAAATACATCAAAAAGTCCCTATGACCAAAAAGTTGACAGTCAACTTTAATAGAAATGTCAAAAAGACGGTTTTACACCTAAGCATTGCGGAAAGACTGAAATACCCCTCCAACAATTACTCTTAAACTCATTTAATATTTTTAATATTCCAATTTTACCATTGAATATTTTTATTTAAAAAATTCAAAAAATGAATGTTGTTGAGGGGTCATTATAAAATGAAGTCAGACAAACATAAATTAGAAAATAATTTTAAAACCCTTAAAATGCACAGACATATAGAAAAGTACAACAACAAAAAAAAAAAGAAAAAACTAGAAAATCTGGAAAATAATAATAATAATAAAATCTACTAGTGTGTTCTTCAATGTTTATCCTCTCAATTGTCAACACAAAGACCCACAAAAAGAAAAGCCAAAAATAATATAAAAATGAGTATGGAATTTGAAGAGCACGAAGAGCAAGAAGAAGAAATAGGCATGTCCGTTCAAGCGAGTTATGACTCAATAGCTAACTCGGTTAGAACCAACATGGGTATCAATACTGCGGCAGAAAACTCTACAAAATCTGGAAAAATCTTCAATTTTCCAGATTGTACGATGGTGGGTTTGATCTCGTCATTGCAGTTGTTGTAAATTTAAATTGAAGGGTAAATTTTATTGATTAGTTAAAAGACATAATTGATTACCATATAGTGAAACACTAATTACTCAAACCAATTTCTTTCCCCACAACCTAACCCCCTTTTCTCGCCAGTCACCACCAACCATACCCAGATTAGAATCCTTTTTGCTGCAAAGTAGAACCAGACTGAGACCTCCTCTTT